>PNEQ01111326.1:0-81682 GCA_003012365.1 Medauroidea extradentata
CACACAAACCACTCGGAAGTTTCGCTCGCGCGTTATGTCAAATTGTCCTAGAGATCTTGCGCCAATACGTAATGAAAAATTACATTACCAGTTGAGTAACTTTCCTTGACACGTGTTGAGTAATTTTCCCTCACTTGTAGAGGTAATATGCTTCCATTACATGTAGAGTAAATTTACCAAAATTTTTTTTACAGTGTAACAAATATATATTTTAAAAACATTTTGCGCGTAGTGTGATTGGATGACGTTATGGGACACGGTTTAGCTGTTTACCTGACGAATCACAGTTATTTGTAATTGCGATAGTTTTCGGCGAAAAGAAGTTTTCACCAACTTCTTTCAATGTCATACATGGACACCTGCAGCTCTGCTTCTTGTTCAGTGATTGGATGTTTTTAACTGTCAACGTCTTGAGGCTCTACCCGCAAGTCGCAGAGCATCGTTCTGATTGGCACAGTCAAATGGGTGACGACTCTGTTCAAATACGGTCTGCCAATAATAACCATGAAGCAAAATTGCAGATGTACACGTAAGTTATCGAAAGTAAGTGATGCAGAATTATTTTCACCAAAAATCACTGGCTCTAGTTTTAGCGCATAAGAATTAACATCGGCCCCGTCAAGTAGGGACTTACCAGTAATGAAAAATAAAATCCTCCGAAATGCCTACAGTGTATTGAAACCTAGCAGGCAGTTAACTATTCCATCGATAAATCACAATATTTACCCAGTGATACTTCGATACAACCCTGCTCTATTTGTAAGGCTCGTATTCATGAACGAGACTTTAACAGGAACTTTGCAAAGTCCAACTTTCTACCTAAAGTTAAACTTTGATGAAAATGCATTTCACAGTCGTTACTATGACAAAGCTAGACTTTAGTAAAGTAAACTTGGCAAAGTATAGATTTTACTATTCAACTAGCAGGTTGGCTGCATGAAACCCCATAATGCAACAAATCAACTGAATATCGCGGGCAAATAAATCTCAGTTGAATGTTTCCTGATCAAATCATAATAAATAATATGTATTGCTTTGGGTCCATGCAAACATTTTCCAACACAACCAAAAATAATTATTGATGTTAATATAGCATTTTAATACCTGTAGCATGGTAACGTAATGCTATAAATAGTTGTACAATTGGAAGGATTGGCCGACCTCTCTGATTTTCGTGACGCAAATCATTTTGAATCAAATTCATGATTTGCAAAACAGCATTTTTGTTAAAGCGATACCTCATCACGAAATGATTTTCACTATAAAATTCTAAAGGATTTTGAAGATCCCTGATAAAACGCCGAGGAACAAGAGCAGCTATAGCAACCATTTCTTCCAAATCTTCAATTGCCTCTACAAATTACATAACCTCCATTTTTTATATATAAACAGAGGAAAGTATACTTTGCCAGCCAAAGTCGGGTTCTTTGGCGACTTTGGTGGAAAGTCTCGCATAAAGTTTACTTTGCTTAAAGTTTCTTCTATGAAATGGAAAACTGTGACTTTGCTAATCTAAAAGTCTACTTTACAACAAAGTCTCGTTCATGAATACGAACCTAAGAGAAGTATTTCAGCTCGGAGGAATTGCAAAATTCAAAGCGATGAAACATTTATAATACTACAGAAAAGGGTGGACAAAATACCTACTTACGTAACATAATTTTTTAAATTTCTTTCCCAGAAAATATGGTCAAAATTGGTTAGAAGTCATTGATTTTGCTTTAAAATATGTTTATTGTTATTATCGTTTGTTGTTTGTATAGTATTTTACTCTTAAAGTAATGCTACGTTTAAAATATCGATTTGAACTGTCAACTTGAATGGGTATGCTATTTTACTTGACCATTCGACGTGCTATACAGGTTAAAAGTTTATAAATGCAGGATGATTCGGGAGGAAGGGTACATGCTTTGAGGGGTGATAGTACTGATGATTCTGTACAAAATGTTTCTAATAAACATATGCCCATTTCTTAACCGTTTCAGAGACACCAAACGAAAACAACAAGGAACGGGATAAGTGAAAGTGACGGTAAATCACGCTACTGTTATCTTATGTTGTGTGTAATTTTGTACATTTCCACACGGTGGCGCTCTAAGCATGGTGCAGTTGTTTACCTCAGTCTCAGTCCTACAGTGCTTGCCCTAGTATCATCGGCAGGGTGTACAACATCTGCATGAAGGAGATGATGTCCACCGGCAAGAATTCTGTCAGTGGATCATTGCCAATGATCGCTTAGTTCCACATATTCTATTTACTGACGAGTCAACATTTAACCGAAACGAAATCAACAACACACACAACTCTCACGTATGGGCAGACGAAAATCTACACCCTACTGTAGAAAGGAATTTTCAAAGACGTTTCTCAGTTAACGTGTGGTGCGGTATTATTGATGACCAACTCACCGGTCCAGTAGTTTTAGATAATCGTCTTAATGGGGTACGGTATCTTGATTTTCTTAAAAACACGTTACCAGAATGGAGGATATCGCTTTGTCAACAAGAGCTCGTATGTACTTTCAGCAAGACGGAGCTCCTGCACATTCTGTACGGCTAGTGACGCACTACCTCAACGAAACGTATCCTGGACGTTGGATCGGTCGCCATGGAGTCATTGATTGGCCACCGAGGTCACCTGATCTTACCCCATTGGATTACTGTGTGTGGGGTTAGCTTAAAGGCGAAGTCTACACGCGCAGGGTGGACACAAGAGAGGAACTTCTCGCTCGTATTTACCATGCTCGTGATCAAGTAAAGCAATGTACTAATGAGCTCAGATCAGCAACACAGCAGCTGTCTTATCAGAGCAGCAAAATGCATTGAAGTTGGTGGTGGAGTGTTTGAACATGTTTTGAGTGGAAATGTACACAATTGAACAAAACATACGATAACAGTAGCGTGATTTACCGCCACCTGCACATTTCCCGTTCCTTGTTGTTTTCATTAGATTTCTCTGAAACTGCTCAGAAAAGGGCATATGTTTATCAGAAACATTTTGTTCAGAATCACCAGTACTACCATCCCTCAAAGTATGTACCTTTCCTCCCGACTCACCCTGTATTTTTATTTGAATTTCTGTACATTTCAATATTTACCATCGTTGATTTCCAACATTACGTTCGTACTAAATAAAACCACTAAACTGACGAAAAAAGAATCAAATGAATTTAACATTAATTTTGTTTCTGTTTGATGTCTATCGTTGGAAGTAACTAGTTTGTAAATAAATTATTTATGTTAATCGCTTTAATATTTATAGTTTATGCTTAATTTTATATTGCATCAAATGAATTAAATACCGCTAACCAGTTTCTTTTAGGAGGTAAAGGAACGTCATATTTAAAATCATTGGGATTAATCCATTGGTCACTGGTATAAGCTGTTAGAAATATTCATCTATGGCACTATAAAACTAATTTATAGTGTTTTTACTGTGCTAAGCAGTACTTCTTTCTCCTTCAAGCTGGAAAAGTTCAACGTCTGAACGTTTATTATTTATTTCAACAAACAAAGTTTCTGTTTAGGAATGAGCGCTGAGTTCCCCTTGCCTGTTTGTATTTATTTATTTGCTAAATCAACACGGCGAGGCATACTTATCACTGTCTGAAATTACAAATTTAATATTGGATGCCTGAACTAAATTTACATACGAAAGAAAACAATGGTTTAGTATACGTTAGTCAGACAGTGTTTTTGTGGCATGTTTACCTGCTTGTTTGTGATAGGCTGATAGCTTAACCAGGGGAACAACTTGGAGAAGCTACGCTTGCACGGGGTTACACTCACGTTTCCTTTCTCTGTGAATATTCAAAGAATTTGAAATACCAGCCTCCACTTTCCCCTCTCCAAACCACTCCTCCCCCTCCACTTTTGTGGCCGGTCCTTCGAGGAGGGTCGTATAACACCCTGGCAGCAACGAAAGTCATGGAATCAAGAGCAAGGTCGGACTGCCCCGTTGAATAATGTCCCGGTCAGAGGAAGGAGGAATGTTGAAGGAAGGGTAGTTTCCTTTATTGCGACAACATGGGTTTCGGCGGCTGCAGACAAATACAAGCGGCCGTCACGCTTAATATATTCGTCCCGGTCGTAGAGTGGGGTCCAAGTTTATAGCGTTCCTAGCCGGACGTGGCCTTCAGAATATGTAATTTCTCCTCTGGATTCCCTCACAGGCCTGAACAGAGCACAGCAACGCTATGGAAATATGTACGAGTTGTACCTACTAGAAATTGAATTTCGTTTTTCTATAAGGAAGCAAAATTTTTTATTATATGACTGTGCATAAGTAAGATAGAAGAAAGTGGGGAATAGGAGAGATTTTAGGGAGGTGGGAAGGAAAACTATTAAATTTCACGACTGAAAATAAATATAGAAACTTCTTAGCATGTAAACTGCGGGTTGTAATAATTTTTATAATTTCAAACTTCTTGCAGTTTCTACTTGCCTGTGAACTAAAACTTCTTCACAAGTAGTTCAGATTAATCTTATTTCCGTTTTTTTAGAACACTGACTTTTAACATGATCAAAAAATGACACGATAAGTTTTGCAACAACCTTAAAAATATTTTTCGAGAGCAGAATTTGGGTACAGAAAAACGAATTTCAAATGATTTTGAACTGCAGTGAAAGTTTGGATTCCTTTCATAAAATTGAGGGTAAAGAGGATTAGTATAGTTGCACTAATGTGTGTGCCTTTATAATGTAATAAATTGCAAACACGTTTGAAAAAAAGATACTTTATATAAAAATGTAGTTTCGTTTGTAAAATTTGCAGCTTGAAATAAAATGCGGACGATTAATTTGTAAACAGCTTCCCTGGAAGCACATCGGAAAAAAGTAAGTATATTTTACGGATATTTTGTGACTGGTTCAGTTTGCAAGTTCCTTTACAAAATATCTCAAAACACTGAATATGAGGATGTAACCTTTGGAGACAACAACAACTTTTAACTACTTTGGTATATAAATTACTTATGAAAATTATTATATTTTCTCAGATCTAAGCCTTTATAGGAACTGCTTTCCAACGCATACCACTAATTTACTAGTCAGTCTGAGCATTTTTCACTAATTTAAATCCAAAGAGAAACGAATCATTCAAACAAAATAAAATTTATGTGAAAAAAGTCTCCGCAAATTAAAAATTCTTATTTACAATTTACGTACACGACAGTCAAATTCATTTCATCCCCGTATGCATTCTATAACTTTCCTGAAAATTTAAAGTTACGTTATGAATAATTAAGAGGGTTGGAATAAAAAGCAAAGTGTTATAATCCGTTCGTCTCATTCAATTACCACGAGAGTAATCTAGTGACATATATCCTATGATTAAAAATTGCAATTCAAATAGAATATATACATTGCGGTTATACATACGTGTTTAAAGGAGAGCTCCAGAGGGATTCATTAAATTCTCTTTTAGTTTTACTTAATATCTCTCATTTTTAACGTTATATAGCATAACTGGTTCATATCAAATGAAGTCATAGTCTTCATGTTCATAAGGTGAAAATAATATGAATATAAAAGTTTTTGACAATGCTCTAAAATATCAAAGATATTTTCTAAAGTGTTTGACAGAATTGTATCTAGAGAGAAGAAATAATCACAACCTCTTTGAACTGTATTACATGCTGAGGCTAGAAATCGAAACAAGTTAACAACACAGAAAAAACGGTTCTGTGGTGGCTACAAAATGTTTTGTCAATATGGACCTCACAAAATAATTGTGTAGTGGTTACATAATTGTTTCGTAGTCACTGCAAAATTTTATTGGGGACAGTAAAAAATGTTTGTGGTCACTGCAAAAAAATTTGGTAATATCCATTATGACAAAATATTTTGTGGTGGCTAATAAGTAATTTTTTTTTCAGTGAAGGAAATCTGTCATTATCAGTACGACAGTAAATAAATATCTTCTATCACATGCTTCCCACCAAAGCGATCCGAGTTCGATCCCTGGCGAAGTCAATCCCCGGCAGGGTCCACTCCCGGATTTTCGCATGTGAGAACTGGTGTCGCTGGCCGACGGGTTTTCTTAGGGATCTCCCGTTTCCTCCGCCATTTACATTCCGGTGTTTTACCATTGTAGGACTTCGTTATATGTCATCCTTCGGAATATACAGATGCGCCAGATAAGCCAATTTTTTTACGAGCATATAGCAACCTGGTATGAAGTGTGGTGCTCTGCGGATGCATAGTAAACCGGTTATATTTATGAAATGAAAAAAAAATAAAAACCTTTTTATGCAGAACTCTTACTGCAATTGAACCTTATGCTACACTTCCTTTATACACTGAAAGAAAATTATTGTTGTAGGTACAATACTTGTGATAAAATAGGAACAACAGTCAATTAGGTTGTAGATATTATCTGCGTTGTTCCTACAACAATCTTTTCTGTATAATAAAGATGATCTTTACTCCTACAGAACAGGTTGTTACTTCTACTGAATATATTGTTAAAGGAACAATCCAGATAGTAACGAACACCTAACTGAACTGTTGTCCCTATTTTAACAGAAGTATTGCACCTACAACAATACTTTTCTTCCAGTAGATTTTTTTGGTACATGAGATTGTATTGCGAATTGCCTGTTAGAAAAGAGCTTTGTTAGTTAGCACCCGAAGATTGAATATCTTGTAGAAACATTATTTTTAATTCTCTACTATTGGTCTAATATTATTGAGACTTTTGCCACATCTGGTAAATATCATTTCCAAGTGGTATACACATGAAGTAAAATATCATGATTATTTCAGACTACGATTTAGATAAATGGATTTTAAGATATTGTAATGTTTCATAAATCTTGTTTGTTGGTTAAAACTCTGTATGAATATTCAATAATTGATTGTTAGAAATGCCATTTTTAGGTAAGTGAACAATGGATTTGTTATATTTTTCTTTCGCAGTTATAAATATAAAATCAACAGGAACGCATGATGTAAATGTCTCAATAGTATTGCAGTTACGGTGAAAATAAACAGTAAAGTTAAATAGCCTATACAAAACATAGCTGAAACCTACATAGCCTATATATCAAGGAAGTAAGGAAGTAGCATTGAAGAGGTGAGCAATAGAACCTAATTTTACTGGAAAACTTTCATGTCAGATACAATTTTTACACACGCCTTGAAAAAACACTGCATTAAGAACTCCGGACATATATATGTGTGTGGGTGTGTGTTTTTTCTCTCTGGAAACAGTACGAATTGGGTAAGAAAATCATAACGCTAAGACCGTTTCATAATTTTCATTTTGTAAGTATTTGTATTTACCAGCAGCGGAAAAGGTAAGAGCTCATAAGTTTAATTGCTAGTGTAAAGATAATGTATGCCTACTTCGTGTTACCTTGAGTACACTGCGTAACACAACTGTAAGTGTATTTTAGCTGCACGGGATCATACGCTTGTTCGCTTCTCGAAGTAACCTTGCTAAGGTCGAAGTAGAAAGATGGCAAGGGGCACCAGTAGTAAAATGACAAGCAAGTATTTCGTAAAAAGCCATTAATCAATTTAATATCCCGGATACAAATGTTTTGCACCGACAGATGTCAAGAGCCGTAAAGTTGTAAGGCATAGCACCTTTCTTCGGGATTTCTTCTTCCGTATATCACTGGAGTTTTACATTTCAGACAAACTGTGCGTATCCTTTGATTATAGTACATATTCCAACTGACGGGCCTCCGAAATTCTGTGTCCTTACTTTGCCGAAAGCTTGGGGAGGAATTAGAACATATTTTATTTTTGTGATTGCAGGAACTGTGTTCATTGAAACATAATTTTGTTTTTCGTATATGTATTGCAGCTTAATATTCAATGAAAACATAGCTCTATCTTTAAAATTTGGTTTATTGTATGCAAGGAGGGATTGTGGTAAATTATGACAGAGTGACCTACAATGAATGACATTTATATATTATTTCATTTGTAATTACTAATTCCAAAAAATTAGTAACTATAACGCTATGGGAAGGGAAGAAATCTGTTAAGGCATAACAAAGGAACACTCACGGCATTAATTGGAGTTCTATCGAGAAAGCCCAGGAAAACAATATCAGGATACCAAGACCGAGAATTGAACCCATGTCCTCACGAATTCGTTTTACCTCTGTGCCCCCTCCTTGAGAGAAATAGTGACAAGTGAGGACCCTGAAAGTGACTCGCAATCATTGTTTTGTGGTAAATATACCCGCGGTAGTTGGTAAACATAATAGAACGTTAGTAAACCGAGCATGGGGATCATATTAAACAGTGTCGCAAAAGTACTCGTAGTAATGTACTCGTACATATATATAAGTACGATGAGGGTAAAATCACCTTATATATTTGAAGTGGTAATCTTTTTTCATATAACAATTTGTGTAGCATGAAAACTGTCCACAAGCCAAATGTTTAAAATTCTTTGGTTTCACAATAAATTTAACTCAAGTTTTAGTTACACGAATTAATTTCACACATGTTTAATTTTGTTATTTAATTACTGCTATTGCATTGACAAAATATAATGACTGAAAGGATAAAAACGTAGTTGCCCGACAAACAAACCAAAAATCTAGACACTAAAAGGCTTAACATACCGCCCACAGAAAATGGCACACTTTCTTCTACAGACAAGAGAACACACAAACAAAATAAAACTGGCAACAAGAGGAACACAATAATAGGGTGGAAATTCTAAATGATCTTCGTTCCAAAAATATGTTATTGAGTAAAAGGAAAAAACAGCACTGCAAGAGCATGCGTACATATGGGACATGCAATCTTTCGACGATCATAAAAAATTTTAGGAAACTTATTAGGATTTAGCTCTCCCAGCAAAACGTAGGCACTAGCACATAGTTTTTTTAATGTAATTAACTCAATTCTGTCTCTTTTAGCACTTAGATCATTTAGAATATTCACTCTACAATCACAATTTATATTATATTACGTGAGTGCACGACTAAATTGTCATTACAAATGAGATTATGCACAATACACAAACCAGACCACCTACCCTAAAAGTACTAGACAATTTTTTCCCATAAACCGTTTCAACAATTTTTGACAGTTTTCAACTACTTTATATTCCTCTACGGCAAAATATTAAATTACGAGGTACGAATTTGTGCTATAAAAGAGACCTTAACTTAATGCGTCGTAAATTTGTCTGGGTGGGCGCCAGAATAAAACATGGTAATTAGTGACATGATATTGCGATGGCAATACACGAAAATCAGTATTTGACATCATAATAGCTAGATATCTCAACAAAAAGGAAATCAGGCAATTAATTTGCGAAATTTAATAAAAGTAACAGCATTTACAGTATTACAAGTACGATTGAGGTTTATAGAGTGAGCAAAAAGAAAAATGGCTAACTTAATCTATTCCTTCATCCTTCCTTGCAAAATCATTAACAAAGAAAGAAGACAAAAATAAAACCGTCAGTCCTTATAAGCAGTTTATTAACGTATGCTGAAAGAATCCTTTGGTAGCATTTGTCGGAAACAAATTTAGACTATCTCATGACTTCTAGGTGTTTAAAAATTAAATCAAAAGGTAATAAAACAATTTTAGCAAGATCACCAATATAACTGTGAAGCGGAAGAGGGGAAATGTTTGTCTAAACTTTGAGAGATTTTCGGTCGTAGATAATATTTCCTGGCCGCGAAGCGTCATGGCCGAAATTGATACCTTGTCGAACCCTTTTAAGGCACTGACTGTTTTCAACGCAGAAGACTGATAAGTCGAAAACGAAACCTCTTCTTGTGCTTCAGTTTTTTTAGTGGTAACTCCATTATCCAGGCTCTTGTTGCGTTTAATCATGATATACAACGTTTTGAAAAGAGCATAAAGCTTCAGTGTGGCCTGCAATCTTGAAATGAAGACCAAGAAGAATGTTCTAAAGAAAAACCTCTGAATCTAATCTACCTTTTCTATAAAATTATATTTTCCTTGACACCTAAATATCAACCTTAAAAACGAATTTTCTACCAATTGTATGCCAAAACTGTATGTGAAAGGACTACCTAATATAATTATTACAAACAGAAAAGAAAATGAATTACACCGTTGCACGACTCCACTTTGAGTCTGCAGAGTAACTATTATCACGTTGTCGTCCGTACCAGGATGCGTTTTCACAACTCTTGCCATAATCTACTCTAATGGCTGTATGTTGGATTACTTTACTAACACTAAAATTTCTTCTAAAATATTAGGTGCGGGAGCATTCCAATTGTTCCATTGAGGGTAGTTGTGAAGATACCTGTAAGAGCAACTTTTCCAAGTGGACTGCCATAATATGCACAAGAACTGCCAACGTCTCAAGCGATTAATTATCACTGGTCTACAAGGGGTGCCCCAACCAGAAATTGTCTGGGAGTCAGCACATCAAGCTCTGATGGATCATTGAAGATGACATACTGGTCGAGAATTCACTATTCCAGAGACTGGTGGCAATTCCTCGAATGTAAGAACCTGGTTGCCTATGACATTCCTTATGTGTTTCTTGGCATACTTGATAGCTGCCTCCCATAGTCGTCCACAGTGAGGACTTGTCAGAGGGTTCAAATACCATTTGGACCTGAAGAGGTTGCCATTCTAGTTCTGAAAATAGTTTGGTACATCTCTCTCAGCTTTCATGCTACAGTAATAAAGTTAGGATCTTGATTCGAGTACTTGTCCGAAGGAATTGTCCTAATCGAAACGAATCATTTGAGAATAGCGATGAAAGCTTCTGAGGAGAGAGTAGAAATCAGCTCCCAATGGATCGCCTTGGTTGATAGACAATTAATAGCAAATATAGCATTTGACAGTGGTTGCCTTTTATGTCTTAACAGGTTTGGTAGTAAATGGGCCACCAATGTCTACACATACGTTCAGGAAAGGCTGAATATAAAAAAATCTGGACGTCGGTAAGTTTTCTATGAGATGCGCACAAGGCCTTGGACTAAACATGAAACAGCGAAGACATTTGTACATCTTCTGTTGCCTTAGGTACCTGGCGCTTAGAATCCAGAACTATCTTTGAATTAGTGCGTGCGTAGTTTGATGTCCTACATGTAGGCAAGTGACATGAAAGAACTTAACTATCAAGACTGTCATTTGTGTGGAATCAAAATTGAGTGATTGTATCAGATAAGACTGAATCCTGTAGCATCCACCCTGATGACACCTAGAGGCTTCACGATAGGACACCGGTTTCTGAGAGCACTGGGACACTCACACTTTTGAAGCAGCTTTAAATAATCTGTAGGAAAGTACAGTTGAACAAACGGATACAGAACAACATAGCAATTTGAAGATCTACATATGTCAGACAATGGAGAATTTTGTGGGGTTGCCTTTTAAACGCATATGTAGCTCTGCACTGAAAGTAAAATTTTGTAAAGTGTTTCCCATGCAAAATTATTTTGCAGTAACCACAAAACAATTTTGTGGTGGCCACAACATTTTAGTGGTGACAACAAAATATCTTTGTAGTGCCCACAAAATGAATTTACGGGGTAAATACCCACAAAATATTTTGTAGCTGCCACAAAATATATTTTCCATGCGAGGAGACAGTCAGTCACTCTTCACAGACTTGGCAAGGAATAAAAGAACGCCAATAATTTTGAACTCCTTTATAAAATGATTTATAACTACATTTCCCATACCGATGGATAGTTATTGATGGTGAGAGTGTTTTACGGCCGTTTAAGAATGAGGTCTTAACAGCCGATGACGGGGAAGAGAGGTGAAGGGACGACACAACATCCATGCCCGAGCCGGGATTCCAACCCAGGACCTCTCGCAGCGTAGACCGGCGTCTAACCGACTACTCTGCGGAGGCCAGCACCCGATGGATAAGGCTGTAATGGACGTCGGTGTGGTAAAATTGTTTCCTCTACAACAATTGCAGTGATCTTATACATCTGTAGGATACAGTCCAGTGCATACCTATTTTGCCAGAATTGCATAGTAACAATGCTTAACAGCTGCCCTTACTTTGCAAGCTTAAGTATTGTAAGCAACCAATACTGAGTATGGGTGTAAAACTTCAAATACTTTTCGAGAATGTTTTTTATAGTGCTGTGCTTTTGGTTATTCTTAGTAACCAGAACACACGTTTGTGTAGGTTTATATTCGCAAAACTCTGTTTCACAAGACAAGTTTAACTGCAGGCAATTTATCCTCAGATTCTTTAAAAACAACAACAATAATAATAACAGAGTCATGAAACCACAAGGTGAAGTTTAGCAGTTGGTCTGGAAGTGACCTTTGTTAGGCCTATTCTGCTAGTTTGACAGGATACGGCACAAATCGTCATGCGCTTGGAGCAACGACAGATTGAACTTCAGAAACTGTGTTTGCTACAAATGGCTTCAACATATCAGATGAAGGCTTCAACCATGAACGGACAGTGGTAGAATACATCCACTATGAAGATAGTGATGTGGCAACCATGTTTGCATATTGTATATGTGTGTACATGTCCAGATCTTAGCTAGCAACAGTGCGCCCTACAATTCAAGTATAGGAATGACACTCTCTGAAGTGGTGCAACTTTGGATTTGGAAATAACCAAATTTACTTAAACCGAGCAGTTTATGTCCTCAGTTCTAACAAAGAGCACAGCTGCATATGCCTGCTCGGAAGCATCGAAATCAAATAAAAACTGCATGCTTAAGCTCAAGTCACCTGAACAAATCTAGGAATATTTACATAAGCTATGGAATCCAGCTATCCTTTGAAGTGCAGGCCTTGATAAAAAAAATTGTATGTAACAATTTCATCCCATTCCAGTCCTAATTTTCACAGTATCTGCAACAATATATTTACCCAAACAACTACCGAGGACACCCAAACACTCGGATCAAACGCTCTGGCAATTGTTGACAATGTAACTCACCTATTATTGGAAAATCAGGAACACTTATTTAATGTGTGAACTTATCAGTTTGTCTCAGAACACCAGTGCAGTCCCAATACCTTCAACTTAGGGTTCAAGTCTCGGTCAAAGCGGCAGAGGACCTCCTGTTGCTTTGCTGGGAGACAATCTAAAAGACAATGGTCGTTAGAAGACCATTTCTTCATTTCAAAGCCACCCAATGAGAGTATATTCGAAGAACTCAATAATGTGAGTGTGTTCTTCGAATTCTTACGTAAAGATTCTGTATTCACCAGCCAAGTTCGGTAATCTGCTAAATTTAGCTTCGAGATGGTTGAATCTTGTTAAGGCCTGCTGTAGGGGGTTTCCACACCGTGGAACAGATTGTTTAATTGCAAGCGGAGACACATATACCATCTGGTGCACTGGCATGAATTTAAAGAAAGTGGTATTCACACTTATGAAATGAATTTGTGAGTTGGAACCTCTTCAATATCCAACAAATTTTTAAGTTTCTTGTACAAATTAGTTTGTACAAGAAACAATATAGGTGTCACCATCTTTGTTTATGGTTCACAATTAGCCTTTCTATTCTTGACCCAACCAATTACATAGTGGTTCACCTGGAAGTTTGTCACCAGTTAGAACTTCACTAACTATATCCGCAGGCAAAGACATGATGGAGCCAGGTACAAAAATTATGGATTAGCTTGCTTTTTAAATGTGCAATGCGTTTAACTTGTCTACAGCGATTGGAAAAGATGACATGGAATGAGTTATTTTTATAAGCCCTACAGATTTCACCTAAAAGAGCTTATCCTGGCTGCCAATAGCCCGTATTGCACATGATACTATACCTTTAGTAGGCACCAGGTACAGAGGTCAATCCAACACCTACAAATTCGACTGCTTGCTAGTGATGTGGCAAACATAATCTCTGTATACATTCTTCCCCGATAAAAGAAGACAGTAATGCACCATCGAGCAACACTTTAGCGGTTTGAAAGTTTCCACTAGCATCACACATACAAACTACAGCTGTCCGTAGCAGCACAACAGTGTGCTGACCATCAAAGGAAGAGTGAAGAGAAAGCATCTTAACCCAGGTTGAGAAATGGAAGATGTTTGATTGGAAATCTGGTGGCTGTTTATAGTGAAGTGAAGGGGTGTATGATCTCTTCCTTTACATACTGCATAGAAAGCTGTCAACAAACATTGTTGTGAGCTGTTCCTTTCTCAATCAGAACATGTAACGACCCGTTCACGAGTTGTAATCTGTCGATTGTTGAGAACTCAGCAAACTTATCACATTTGTGAATTGAAAGCATTTCAATACATACAACACGCACTTCGTCCCTTTATTCTTGTAGTAGGATATTAGCTATTGGCTTATAACTATACGAGCGTATAGCACTCAATAACCCTATTAATTATTTCTGTATTTACTACTGACTTGCAGTGGGCAATGCCTTGTCGAAAAAGCGTTGTACAATAACAGAAAAGACACAGCGAAGTATACCTTTTTGGCGTTGAACCTAATCTAGAATATACCAGAAAAATGCACGTGCTTCTATTTATAATGAATTACCAAAAGAATGTCAAACTACCAAATCTCAATTCTTCATTTCAGATAACATGGATATGATACAAGATAAATATCTAAACCCCTTAAAACATAGTCTCGGTGGTTTTTTTATGTCAGAATCGTGCCAGGCAATTGCGTTTGTTTAAAATTTTCTCACGGATCTCCTCCCCCCCCTTTCCGTTTATTATTACACTGCGCCGTACTCACCTTGTATCACTCCTTACCTGTGCTGAACAGTGTCGCTGTTTAAGCACTGGCCAATATTTCTTCACTTAATTTTTCGTGGCAGTATATTCCGCTAAAGACGCCTGTTTTAAGGCCGCAGCTAGAATTTCTCCGCCTGTTTTTTATTGGCTGAGCCGTCGGCCGTCATCGCGAGAACCAGTAAGTGTTGATTAGTGGATTCTTGCTTGTAAAAGAAAACCGTTATCTAATGTATTTTCAAGCAGCAAACACGTTTACTCGTGCATGCATAAATGGAATTGGTCTTATTGTTGAACACTGGTGTTAACTATAAATATTACAAAGCAAACATAATTGGGAAGAAATAATGCAGAATACCGTTGGAACCTTTTCTGGCTCAAGCATAATGTGAAGGGTCCAGCCAGCCAATGACTTTGAGCTATTGGCGGACAATGTTTGTTTTTGCTGCCGCTCTGTGGTTAGGTGATGTGTTACAGTTATGGTTCCATGTCTTTGTCTTAATTAATTGGCTTTTCCATGCTCTTGGAAGAGAATGTGCCATATCAGGTCTACATCAGTTGTTCGAGAGTAAATTCTCAACCGTGCATTTCCCGAACATTAACGCCAAGCAAGTATTTGTAACGACATTACATATGGTCCACGTTCCGTTATAGTAATAACTTTGATGCTACATAAATTCCAATGAGTCCACGAAACCCCATAACGTTGTCCTTTCTTATGTTGGCAAGCTTTCTCTAAGAAGATTTGTAGGATTTTTTTTCTTTTGCTGCTGGTCCTTCCATGACTTGCATCTCCTGACACCGAAGTGGGTTATAGCAGTAACAGCAACAAAAAGTATAATGTATTCCTGCTTGCTGACAGCTTGGCAACCTCGCAGAAGCAGAATCTAATGGGATTTAATACTCTCATCGCAAATTATGTGACTTCATACGTTGCCTTGATAACGAAACGTTCTTTTATGGGAAGGGTACTCAACAAACGGATATCATATATACAGATTTGGTGGTATGCCACTGACTGAAAATCAGCGATGTCTTCAGAGCACTTCCTTACCAAACTCTTCAAAGTATGCGATGATTTGCGTAACTGTGATTATTCCCAGTATGCTCTTTTTAGTGTAGCAAAGGAAACAGATACACTACTACTAAGCAGCGATGCATATTAAACGAGGTCATTTGCAGGTAGCCATATGGGTGTATGCTAGGCATTTTCAGCCAATCCCATTCATCAGTTTCACTAGGATGGCTCGTGATTATTGATGAACATTTGGCATCACTGTGGTCATACTTCCAGCAATATTAACCTTATTTCTCGATGTGATTATCTTCCGCAATTTACCAAAAATATTTATATGATTTTGATTACGATTCTACAACTAGGTCTTGTCTTGCTAAGTTTACTGTTCATGTGTTAGCCTTAGTAAAAAAAAGCAATTTTGTAGTCCTAACGTTTATTGACATAAAACATGTGAAATATAGTGTGCTGTCATATGTAATTAATATATCCAGAAACAGATAATTTCCATCCTTGAAATTTCCAGTTATATTTACGATGAATTAGCATTTGCAGTATTTTATAAAATTTGCAAGTAGTTTTCTATCAGAAAAAGTTCAGAACAAAAAAACATGTTTATGTTCAGCAGGGTCAAATTATACTGTGAAAAAACTTAGCAACCTGTTACATGGTTTACTTTTGGTAACAAAACATTGCGTTTTGATTCTATACTACAATTTGGAGGTCCCTAACCTTCTTCTTTCAACTCTATTCATTGCAGTTACTTCATTGTTTTCTTTCACATACTCAAACAGAGCTGTATTCAAGTTTAGCGTTAGCTAACTTCATTTAGGCAGCAGCAAGAGTGCTTCACAGTGTCGAGTTACCACTGGTGATATAACGGCCTCAAGTTTGTGTACATTAGAGAACATTTCACATCGAGAGGTTCAGTTTCTGAAAAAAAAAAAAAAAACCTTCAGTTGTAACATTCACTCTAAAGTGATTATTTAAATTCGTAATGTTCAATGGGTATATAAAAATCACTAATTTAACAGTGTAGTTATTTATCTATGTATGCTACCTTTGAAGCGTGTGTATCAGTTCGGAGCTGTAATTCGATGAGGTAAAGAAATGTGAGTTGTTAAAAACAATGGTAATCGAAGTCTGTCCAAAAGGCTGGACCTGAAAAGTAGAATGATATTATTTTGAATATTTATATTATTATTTTAAAGAAGTTACATATAGGGAAAAACATTTCTGTTTAAACTTCCACTTTCGACACGCAAGATTTGGAAGGGAGTGAAGTATGAATATGATGTTCCAGCAGAAATTTCGGATATATTTGTGCTTATTAAAATGTATGAAGTCCTTTAAAATGATTTTGCTTTTATGTTGTTTTGGTTTAGAATATGGTTCTTTACAGTTTTGTGACACACTTTAACTTTATTTATAAGAGAATAAGAATACCTTACTATTTTAATGATGTAAATTCGAGTTCTGACAATTGAAAATTATTAATAAAATGTTAACTCTACACCGTTGATTTCGAAATTGTTGAATTTGTTGACGTTTTGCTGTTAGTTCTCTAGTGAAAGTTTTTCAACATGTTTTCTGTGATTTACAATTTTTTTTTCAAACCTGACATTTTGAAATGCACAATAATTGAAATATAATTTTAAATTATTATGGTGGTTAGAAATTTGATGGGACAAAAATTATTTGCTTTGTTTCGCGATGAGCATTGCAAGCAATTTAATGTATATTAAATACATTTAAAAAACACACAAATTGTGTACAACGATTTAAATTCGTAAGAAAAAAACAATATATCTTACACAATTATTCCAGTATGGTAGGCTATACTTGCAAATAGGGACCAACATGTTATAGGTCTACTATACTTTAAAATTAGACCTAGTATTAAATACTGTTCTAAAAAAGGTTTTTCTAAAATTACATTTTTACGATGGTCAAAATGATTAGAAAATTGGTTATTGGGGCTCATGTATGATAAAATGTAAATAAAATTAGATTACAAGATGGTGGTTTCAGGCAGAAAACTACATTGTTACTCTAGTAAGCATTATTTAACTCCATCTGTGATGTTGATTTCGTACTACATTTTACGTTAAATAACAAATACCTAGTTAATAGAAAATTCGCCAATTAATACTAATAAAATCCAATACGATTATGAAATTTCTTTGAAAAGCATCTGACAAAATACCTTATATTTATTTAGCTACAACTTTAACGTAATCGATACACAAAATCGAAAGATTCTGTTTGCCACGCTACCTATGTTTGGGCAGAGTAGACGGAATCACGCGAGACACGTAGTTTTGAAATTCTCCGTGAGAGGGTGATCCATATGCTCTTAATTAAAAAAAACACTCAGTTTGTAGTTATGGTGTAAAATTATATGGTTGTTATGATACGTAAGGATTATTAGATGAAATAAGTATGATTTTGTGATACAATAAAGAGATACGAATCGTCCGAAATTTCCAACCTTCGAAATTCGATGTATTTTATAAAGAAAATAATGTCTCTAATAGTTTTTATTACGTCACGACTTAGATAATGATACAATGCTAATTTGAAGGACGACATATGTTCACGTCATAATTAACTGGAAAAATCTTATTTGCCATATTTAATTCAGTAAACTGTGTGGTAGGCCTATAATACGTAAATAACCGTTATTATTATATAATGAACTGCTTGTCATCAAGCTTTTGTTTGTTTATTATATTTGTTACAGTGAATTTTTTTTAACGATGTGCAAAATACTGCTTGTACGTTTTCTTCTATTATTTTTAACTAGCTATTAGGGACATCTGAATACATCCGTTTACCAATATATATGTCGTTTTGACATTAACATTTTAGAAAATCTTTTTCATACAACAACACGTGGGACATAAATATGGCTAAATCGAAGTAAAAAAAAAATTAAGAATCAAAAATAGAAAAGCATTTCAATAAAAATATTTTACCAAATTTTCTGACGAAATATTTTGCCGAAGTTTCCATTCCGAATGAGCTCTTTCTTAACCCTGGTGCAGAAACATTTTATTGCATAATTTATTAGGAAGATAAATCAGAAGTAATGTTCGAGTATGTAGGTTCATCTAATAGATATAGATAATAAAATACAAGGCTGTAGTACTTAAAAGAGTATTTTAGCATACGTAAGAAAACTTATTTTAATTGTGACAGTAAAAATTTAAAGAAAATGTTTGGATGTAAATTAAGTAGTAAGTTAGTATGACTTATGTAAATATTTTTGCATTCCTAAAATTTCTTACTAATAAGAAGATAATTAGAATTATTTGATTAAGTTCTGGTTGACACTTTTGTGATCAAACGGATGGTACCAATTTTCTCATAGGTACAGAAATTAATTACTGTTGTGATTATTCGATGTAAAAGTTTGTTCTTGAGTTCTTGCTATCAACGTAAAATTATAAACTTTAGTTTTACTGATTTGTAATATCTCGTCATTTTGTGTAGTTTTGCTTGCGAAGGAAGGGTTTGATTTGCATGTAGACGCTAAAACAGTTCTCTAGCTTTGTTACTTTTCAGTTTAGAAAAATAGTTTTTGGTAATGACTGTGAAATTACGATTTTATCTTATTATTTAAAAATAATTAATCTGTTTTAAATGTAATATTTTGTCCTTGATACATTTCACCAAGTATTTTTAAGTTTTCATGGCAACATGCTTCCTCATATGAGCAGCACATAGGTATTTTTTTTCCTCTAGAACAGGAAAGAATATTTGAGATGTTTAAAGTTTTCTCCCCTCATTATCTGCTATTTAAAATTTTTAAGAAATCTGTATTGTTATTATTGTAACAATGCATGTGCTTTTTCAATTGGCATCGAATTTTTCGTATCATTCCTCATCGTCCTAATAATGATCCTTACAAAATAAATGTAATTATTAAATTATCAAATTTAAACCAGCTGTACTTACCTTGAGCTAGAGACATTTTGTTGAGCGCTTAACAGCAAGGTTTTCTGCGCTGATGAAGGGTGAAATGATGTAAGTATGGGGAAGCCTCAGAATGAAGGGGTCGGAAACATGAGAAATCTCCGAAAAAACCAGCCGAACAGCGACATCGCCTGGCATGATTAACATACTTACCTTGAGATCATGCTCTCCAAACAAACGGTGAAGAAAATATGTTTCCATATTGTAACTTTGTGGTTAAAAGTCTCGAGTCTTTACATTTTACATAAATAATGATTCTTAAGTGGATGTACCAGGTTCAGTCGATGACACATATCTTACTGCCATTTTATAATCCTTTAAATTTTGTTTATCCTTTAATGACGACAGTAAAACAACGGAGGTGTTTTCATAAAAATAATATTGAGTAATGTTTTCTAAAGTTCTTGGCATGTATTCTCAAATGTTTATTTTTTCTTTGTGAAATATTGAAGAAAAGATAAGATTTGTATGTTGTTAATATGTTTGCAATTTTATTCACTGTGAGAATAAAATGCGCATTCAGAACAACCCTTTACAGTTTAATAAAATGTTTGAGGTAAATTATACTTTCTAGCAGAAAATATTGTGTAACCTTAAGAAGTTCTATTGTAAGAAATATAAATTCACGAATATTACGTTAAATAATGCATTGTCAATTAACAAATGCGCCATTTCTCAAAAAGTTGCGATCGTAAATTAAACTCTCTCTCTCTCTCTGCCTCTCTCTCTAAATATATCGTGTGCTACATAATATAAGAATTTTATGTAAAGTATTTTCCTGTATTGGTTATAAAGTTTTCAATGATATTAAAAAGTACAGCACATGCCACAGATTTCAATGTCTGAACAGTCATACATATATCATAATTCGTATAATCAATTTCTAGAATTTTTAAGTGATGAACAAATACTCTTTAGCCTGAGTTACAGATATCAGGATCAGAGTACACCTACTTTCCAATTTAAGAAATTAGCAAGTAAATCTCTCATATTTATTCAAATATTTAAGACTACCTTCTAAATGTACAGTTTATTTGTACGGGTATTAGATGTACACATAGCTAAATATGCTAGTTTATTTAAGGAGGTAGGTACAAACAAAAATGACACAACGAAAAAATCTGTAATTTTATATCATACAGTTGTAATACATATGTGTTAGTTAAAATAGCTTTCAAACAAACAATTATGAAAATTGTAATTTGTGTAAAATATATTCATAAAATATTTAGTAAATTAGCGAATTATCAAAAAAGGTGTCTTCACTATGTCGCCATTAAAATATTTTCTTGTTGCTAGCAATGTTATTTTAGGTTTCTCTTGTGCCGTATATCCCCCATTCTTCACCCTGAAACAGAAAACAATCAAATTTATTTCACTGTAGTTTAAGGTCTATGTGCAGTCATAACGTATTTACTCAGGTTATTCAATTAAAATGGATAATTCTGTAAGAGCATTTTAATAACTTAGTAAACATATTATGAATAAGTAACATAACACACTTGCCTTCACAGCGTCTCGAAAGAGGCTACAATTTTTTTAAGCATAACATAAAATAGCTTGCCAAATTATTATAAATATTAACAAATAAAATTGTGAGGATGATCATTATTTTTTACAGAAATATAGTGTGTGTTTTAAGAATTGAGTTTTCAAGCGCACAGTTTTGAAACGAAGTGTTTGTTCTAATAAAACAAATTGCCTTGTATGTTTAAAAACTATTTAGTGAATACTTGTTTTTGTCCTCTGGAACAATTGTGGCTACATTAAAGTTGTTACATTAGCACTCTTTAAATTTTATATTTAAAAAAAACCGACTCGATATACCAATGCAAATATATAAGAATACATGTGCCTGAAATAAATTCGCAGCCTTGGTTAAAGTGCACTGATGAAAGGGAAAAAGAATTGAAAAAATTGGCTTCGGTGGGTGTGTATTATGTAACCATTCCAGGAAACTGTGTAAAACAGAACTTTAGGGCTCAGTAGACAGAAATCTATCATTATGTTTTTATTGATATATTTGTACCAGATTTTTTTTTGTTTTAAGATATAAATTTTGACTTAATTTTGTTCTTAAAATGTTTTTTATATATCATTGTTTTTGCATAATTGTTTCTCAAAGTCAAAATTGCTTGTCTCGGTTTTAAGTACGACGCTAAAACAATCTGATTTACAAAATTTAAAATATTTCACACTGAATAAAGATGCTGTGGGCTACAATATCTTCTACATAAAATCACACAATAAAAATATTTGTTATTTAATAAAATTATTGAATTTTTAAAACATTTATTTTAAAATGTCAGCATTTTACGAAACAAGAATATTTTATTTGTTAAATATATCTCATACAAATATAAAAATAAACGTAATGATAAAATTGCAGTTAACCGTGCCCTTAATATGGCTGGAGTCGGTAATCGATCCCGCGTCCATCAGAATAAGAGACGACCGTTTCGCCACTGCTCCACCTCGCTCAGTAACAGAGCTAAATGTGTAGATAAACAGGGCATTAATAATGCACAGAACATGAGGATATTTTTTTAGTGTGTCCACAAATTATGTGTGACCACTTGAAGTATGAAAGAGATTACTGATATTTAAAATAATGAGTGAAGTATGCAAACACGAAATTCACGGAAGCACGTGCAAGGATGGCCTTTTGCAGTTTAACAATTTCATTGTCAACTGCATTTAATTCAGATGCAAATAAAAATTAACGAATTTAAAACATTTTCTTAACAGTATAAGCTGTTGACGTATGTAGTTGAGAAATTCAATACGTTCACAGAATGATTTTCATTTATTCTTCAACATTGAAGCCTTTGCAGGCATAGTCAATAAAATACTGTTAACTTTGACTCGTGGTTATGCCAATTTAGAGGCAACTTCGCTTTTGCAGAGGTAATATTGTGACCGTACACTTTAACCCTAGGTATTGTGCTAAGGTATTACTGAGAATTTTTTATAGAAACTAAATGTAGTAATTTACAACCTGAAATTTAGTGCCGAATTTATTATGTTAGTGATAACTTATTAACAGTACTGAAAAAATATAATATTCTGAAATAAGTGCTATTTATGAGATTGCGTGTCATTATAAAATAAAATTTCTCAAATTAAATACTGAATAAAAGGTATCAACTTATCTTATATTGCGGAAAACTTCAGAAAAGATTTTCGTGAAATAATAAACGGTGTGTGCTTGATGTATTAGAGATGAATATGACTGCCAAATGCGACATTTTAATTTCTACACATTTACTTTAAACTTAGTTTTAATGTAACTAGGATCTTAAAATAATACATTTTAACCTACTATTATAAAAATCTTTGTTTTGGAAGGAAAATCAGTCGCAAAAATTATTTCACATTTATGTTTGATTAGATTATTTTGGCAGTATTGTTGGAGTGTGTAGGTGTATGTATACTTCTACCCGGCTAAATAATTTTATTCAACGCTTAAGTAGTTAAATGGAACATTAGATTAGACCAAGTAAATTTTTGAGACTGGTTCAGTTTCTAAATGACTATTATATAGTCCTCATTTATCTACAGGTCAATTAAAATGTTAATTTGTATTTTGTTTACCTACTCCATAGATGCAAAAGGATACGCCTTGTTAACAAAACAATACAGAGTTAATTAGTGCAAACAATCGTATAGGTTATAATACAAATTCAAAAGCGTGCAGAGAAATAACGATTTATTGCATATTTATTTTATAACGTTTTAGTTTCAAGTTGTAGCCTATAAGTGCAAGTTTTCAGTAGTGTGGAACTTATAATGGGTTATTTTCTAAGCTTTTTGACTGAAGATGGTTACCATGAATTTTTGTGTACCCTTTATTGAAGATGGTGACAAACATATTATAAATTACATATAGCCTATTAAGTGTGAGATTTTCGGGAAAGAGAGAATAACTTGCAAGTCGACAGTGAAATTTTGTATCGTGTAGACTTAAAAAAGGAAAACTTACTACTAAAATTGTCATTTCAAACCTTACAAGAAAAAATTATTGGCTTGTTAAAAGTTAGTGATGTTATTTTACTGTAGTTTTTTTACTGTACTTCATCAAAGTTCTACTGGTTTGGCATTAAATATGCTGTAACAAATAAATTAGGGGTACCAGTATACCAAATATTTTTTTTAATTTGACGCTTCTTTCAAAGCTATATGAAACTCGCTCTCATTTAGAAACAAATCTGACCGATTTTTAAATTATACACGAACATATTAAAACAATATTCTGAAGCAATATAAAATTATTTTAAGTGTAAGTATTTTTAACAACCAAACATAACAAATTGCTGTTTTAGTCAACGTACTTTAAGTATCATTAGTAGGCTGCATGGGTGTTATTTAGGAATAGTTTTCTAATGAACAACGAATCCAAGTTAAACAAGTGAATGTTGGCAACGATCACGAATATTAGTGTTACGTATAAATTTGACATATTTTATAAGAAACTGCAAACATCCTAACATCAACAACAACTGCATTTTTTTTTCAGTTCAATAAACACAAACAACCTCCGAAGTGTCTAAACGAATCTTTCGGTAAGTGCCAACTGATGTTGTTCATGTTCATAATATTTATTTAATCAGCGGGTCAATGTGAAACAAATATCTCATCAAACAACCAATGTTTCAAACCAACACTCTGAAAGCAGCATACAGGCTCAGGTTTCACAGGTTTGGGCGTTTTTGCTTATTTTTAGCTTCAACGTAATATATGGTACAAATCTTAGCATCGTTTAAAATTCATGTAATTGCGTTGAAGACGAGTCTAATAAAAAAAACCTGTCTCACGGAAGTGTTAGAAATTTTTGACATATTCGTCTAGCAGTGCAACGTTTCAACCCAGTCTAAAGCAGAACAGGTATCCGGATATGTATTTGTTTGTTCACAGCATATTGGTTTTCAAAATATATCAGACGCCAGTTCTTGAAATGTAACTATGTTATTTGTGTGACTACAGAGCAAAAGTAATACTTAATAGTGATCTTGTAAAAAAAACATGTCTTTGTTTTTAATATATTTTAGGGCATTATAACATAATCATCGGCCATTTGATAAGAGTAACATACAAAAAACTAACTCTCAACACAAACGTATTTTTAATTTAAATACTTTAAAATGTTTGATGTAGACTATAACAACACTTGTTGAAAAATTATTTTTAAAAATTGTTTTATCATATATATTTTTTTCTTTAAATACACACACACATATATATATATATATATATATATATATATATATATATATATAAACATTATTTAAAACATTTTATGATGATATATATAAAACAATTTATTTCGAGTGTTGTAATATTTCTAAAAATTTTAATATATTTAAATATTTTTACTAATTAATGAATATTATATATAATAATGAAGCCACGTTAATACAGAGATAATTTTTTTTAATTCGACTTTTAGTTTAATTGCGATATTGGATTAACTTCAGATAAACTCTAACTTCTTTTATGCCATATTTTAATATCAAATTTTAAAGTGAAATAAAAGCGAACTTCAATGTTCATTTCGGGCTGATTCGTTTAAGCTAACGATTATCTACGTTTATGAATATATTTTGCACGAGCATATTTAAGACGTGTGATATGGCTACGACATGACCATAATAAAATTGAGATATAATCAAAGTACTAGCCTATATAAATTTCAAGGTGGTTACTAAGGGCTGTTTTGGTTTAAGTCAACGATTATATTAAAGGTACAACAAAATATATTTCTTACTGATATTAAGATATTTGGACCAAAATACAAATTTAGTCTACATATCTCATAATTCCTTACATATTATTTTAAAACTCCATCTTCTACAGTTTCTCATATATTTACAAGAATACTATTTGATACAACAAACATATATAAAACAGGTTCTATTAAAGACGTAGAACAATTTTTTTTTGTGCTAATCGAACGTAATATGAAAGATTGAATACCTATGTGCTGCATAGCGGCTTATGTAATTGGTCATGAGAATTTTACAACGTAAGGTCTTAATAGTTGTATTCACTGAAGCAAAAAAAGATTATACAAGAAGACAACAACTATCGTTGTAACGGGTTCGTGGTAGGCAGTGGTACTCCGAGGATATATAAGTGACATTTCCCGGTACGTGAAAATAGAAACACGTACGTGTCACCCTGAATATGAACTCGAAAAGCTCCAGACACAATAGGATTACCAGTTTTTTTTTTCGCCTTCATCTACCTTTAGGTGATTGATGCAACGTTTCCTTACTACGGTAAATTTCCGTTTCATTTCTTGTTTTCTGTCTATTTATGTGAACAATTTAGTCCCTAAGGCCCTAAATGTTGACGTTATGTTATGATCTCTGTCTAACAAGCATGCAACCATTAAGTTTAATATTGGCGAATAAATTTTAAGATTCAGTAGATACATTTTGAAGATAACTTTTTCAAGCACTGTAAAATGAAGTCAGTTGAACTGACAAATAGGCTGCTGTATATGGTCTGTTACAAAATAGCATGTCAATATTCTGAAGGGACAATAATCATCACATTTACAGGAAAAACAAATTAGATGGGAACATAGGTACGATGATGCACCATTTCTGCACTACTGTTTCCAATACATGATGTAGAGTTATAGCATGCGGGCAGCATCGTTTTACTGTGGTACGTCATTGCAGTTATTAAATGCAACTACCTGCCAGATGAGTCGTATTTAATTGGACGGTAGGCAATTTCACATGCAGCAATCCATAATAACATAGGCTACATGGTACAGACCGCGCGTAATGCACTGTAAGTTATAATACCAACAGTGTCTTTGCGTTTTCGGTACTATACGCACGTATCATTTTTTGTCGGAAGGGCTGTTCCCCTAAAATATTGATGTGCAATTTCGCAACACCCATTTTGCAGTTTTCCTTTAATTTGCATGGCAAAGTAATGTTCCCTTACTTAAAACGTAACAAAGTAGCGTTTTTCAGAACTGCTCACATAGCCTACACTGCTATGAACTGTCACGAATAAGCAAAGGAAAATTATCACACAGGCGTAGCCTACATCGTAAAACAAATAATTCAATGGATAGTTCGACATACGTTAGAGAAGTAATGTTCTTCTTTGCTTGCAGTGGTTTAGTTAGATTCTCACTTCCGCTGATAATTTGCACACATTTTACTGTCATTACTTAATAATATATAAAATTAGTTTTATTATTTTGTTAGTATGGAATTTTCTTATACACTAGTCACGTTGTTTAATTAATTGCACTACAGCATGTGCGAGTATTTTGTCTTATATTTAAATATAATTTGATTCCATTACACGTAAATAATTTTTAACCAATTTTTGTTTCGGTGAACGAAAAATGAGAAAAACTGTTACAAAAGCGATTCGCAGACATTAGTTTTTTTAGGAAAATATATTTGTACAATACATGTAAGGTATTAAGTAATAATAATTACAAATATGCAAAGTTTCTCATCTAACATCATTCTTCTGAAAATTTCATGTAAAACAGTTTTTTGTAATGTTATCATTGACAATTTTTCACTGAGAAGTAATGTAAATGAATTTGTTCCTGATACCGCCTTCTAATTTCATTTTCATGTCAGCAAGAATTTACATACCCACCTACCTTCCCATTCTACATCGCAAAGGTTTCAACAGTAGGATAAACGCGCGTCATATGCAGTGGACATCACCCACCCAAACAGGTTTAACAACTGTTGTCGTGGTGGGGGGATATTTCGTTCTCCAGCAAATGCTCACCCACGCAGGCGAATTTCCAGCCGCGCTGCGTCCATAACTTACTCCGCTGCCCCTTGCACGCGCGCCACCCGCCACACACCTACCTACCCCGTGCCACCCTCCCGGTAATTGACAATAAACACACGCGAGGGGTAGGCGGGCCGCGGTGGGGTGTCTAGGGCGACCCCGCCCTGCATTGTGCTACCTACCCTCCTCCTCCCAGTTTCCAATGGGGGAGTAACCCCCTCCCCCCTTCCAGAACTACCATCAGTCCGACAAACCCCTCGCGGCGTGACGACGCTTTGTTGCTAGGCAACCGAAAGTCGTCGAACGTACTTTTTTTCCCTTGCAGCTTGGAGTCTCGGGGAAAAAAGGAGTTTGTGGAGGTGAAGATGAAAGTACAGGTGGAGAAGAAATACTACTGCGACCTGTTTGGCGAAAGTATCGCGATTTTCTCCGTTGTCGCATATGTTCCAAAAATACTATTCAATAATTATTTTATGTATTTAATAAAATACAGGGAAGATGGACTGCATATCTGGACTAAAAGGGTTTCTAGCAGAACGTTGCTTTGCAACTAATAAAAAATTGCCAAAACTAGCAGGGATAACAACTTTAAAAGAATTTCGAGTGAAAACGAAATCACTCACAAGCAAGAATTACACTAGACATACCTACTAAAGACAATCAACCCTCAATTTGTACTAGTTACCTACCGCGTGGAAACTGCTGGTGACAATATGCAAAATATTGAAGCAAAAGATAAATATACAGTTTACATATTTTTGCTACAGACGCAACGCTTGCGTACAGTTATACATCACTATTTTTATAATAAATACCCCGCAATGAGTTTATTGGTTAATACATACAAATATATATACAGTAGTGAAAATATCTTCACTCAAAAAGCCAACGAATATGCATTAAAACAGATACCTTGCTTACAGATTTAAACTAACGTCTGTTACAGACACGAATCAGTATGTTTGTATCTAAGTAAATTTAACGTCGAAAATTAATCAAACATTTTAACAGTTAAAGAATATTTATTTTCATCCCACGTTTTACTTATATACTTGTGATATTAAATCTTACACATGCATCTATGCCTTGACATTGATCCCATATTAAAAAAAAAAAAAACAGTAAAATAATTACTTTTCAAATACATTTATGGCATTATGGTTCACAATTAATTCAAACACTTTTAAGGAATATTTTGCAAAATACAGAACGTATCTAAATAAACCACATTTTAAATGGTAACTAAATTAATAGAGTTAGAAAATAGTAATAGAAAAATTAATACCACGTTTATGCTTTGATGAATGTGTGTTGCTTGTATTGTTATTACAAATAATATTTTTGTAGGCCTATGCTAGGCTTGCAGCTTTTGTTTAATTAACTTAGTTCACTGTTTACATACAATTTTGTTTCACATAGAATATTTTGCTAGCAATTATACAAATACAGGAATATCCATACGTAGAATTTAACTTTGTTTAAGTTTTAGATACAATAATTATAGTGCCTGTAAACAATTCGTTTGACAACCAATTTCATTAAAAAACATTTTAAATCCAAACATTTATAAATGATAACATGGTGTCGATGTTAATTTAACATCGAAGACTGTATCTCTAACATTAATTCTAGTAGTTCTTAGAGACACAGCACAGTAAAATTCTAATTACTTGTAGTTAGATCTCGTAAAATTTTTATTCTTTCATGTTGCGGAACGATGTACGACTAGCTGATATAAAGTAAGAATAACTTGCAAAGTACGCACGCAACGAGCATTTTTGTTGTGTCAAGTAACTAGTGTTCTTTCACAGAGAACGACTTTAGCGGCAGAATAATATTATAGTTAAGTGTTAAGTAAAAAGTAAGCTAAATACGTAGACAGGTTTGTTTATCCAACTTTGGTGCAATTTAAAAATTGTCTGGTTTTGTTAACAAACTGTTCACAAGACACAAATCTGATACGAAAATAACGCATTTCGAAGATTGTATTTTCGTACCGATAAAACTGAATTTTCGTAAAAATCAATGTATCTTGTTTCTTATTTATATTTATTTGAACTTCAAAATTTTACGTGTAAATATAATCATATTTAAAAAAAAACTGTATTAGGTACACCAAATAAATATTTAAATGGGACAGCACTTTGTAATCACAGCTTTTCCCAATGCATATCAAGTCAGTGATTTAAAAAGGTTATAAAAATAATCAATCAGATTTACGTGTCAGTTACTACTTCCCAAATTCTGGGATAAAGTAAGTATTGAATATCAAAGGACCCCATAGCCTTTATTTATATAAATATGTAAGTATGCTGTAACATTAAGGAGGAAAATATTTCGTTAAAACAAAACAAAATCGGTTTTGAGTGCAGTATTTTTATTGTCCTGCCCGAAATGGTAGATCATATTGGGCACATCAAAATATAATTTTTGATTCTCTATGGTCAACATAACATCCGTATTTTCAAACATTGCCATACTGATTGTTATTAATAATGTTATTAGATTTAAGCCATTTTAAATGTATGGCATTTACGCAACAAAGTTATTTTCTTGTGGAATTGTTTGAAATGTACTGTACGATAGTAAGAAAACAAAAATTTCGCTTATGTGAGTTGCAAGCATATTGTGTTAGATTAAATAAACAGGTTTACTGGGTTCATATATGATTATGTAAGTAAAGCATTACACACATATGTATATAAGAGGGTTAGTATTTTCTCTGTGATAGGCTAACACAGATACATTTTACTGCATAAATCGACAAAAAGCTTTCCAATATAAGAATGCCAGTAATCGTATGACATATATTGCGACAAGTATAAACGACTCCTCTATCGTTCAATGTGCTAACATAATCCTTCCATAGTTGTAAACTTCATTAATACGTATTTCATAAAATTTCTGAGACAATTAATTTAGCCTATAAAACTATACAAGTTTTAAAATATTATTTCTGATTCTGAATTATAAAACAAAAATTATATTTGTTCTGATGTTTTTGTGAACACCTTTATGTCACCAACATGTAGGTATATAAGATTTGTATATTGGTGCAATGCAGAAGTAGTAACCAATTACTAGGGACCTGAAAAATTTTGGATTTCGTTTGGGCACTAGATAGAACTAAAAAAAAACTGTAAGTTCATGTCACTTTCGCAGTTGAACCCTGAGTTACTTGACTCCTTCTGAAAGTCGCTGAGACAATAACAAACGTGTAACTAAATGCGTGTACATTTCACAGTGTCAGCGAGCAGCTAATGAACAGCTGTTTTCTGCTTGAGTTCACAGATGTTCTTGGAAGCTAGCCTACAGGTCAGTAAACTAGCGAATTTTTTTTCTGTTTCTACCAATCGCTCAGTTTTATGGTGCTAAGATAGGCAGTGGCAATACACATATATAGGTCGTTAGGAATAAAGTGAGCACTAATTATTTAACCTTTGAAAAAAATCACCAGCTATTACTGCACGTAATTCAGCATCATTAATAGTTACCTCATAACTTGTATGGTTGGCAGCAATTTGCTGAATGTAGGTCCATATATTATCTTATTTAAATTCAACCATACAGAAATAAATTCAACTGAAATAGACGTATTTGTATTTTATATAATTAATAAACCATTTTTATTTAAACTATAAAGGTTCCTACTGACTACACAATTGATCTTACACCCGCAAACATCCAGTGACATGTCCAGAGAGTGTAGACATTTCCCATTGTTAGCCGTTACCCGCGGAAAGACACGAATTGGCTGAAAATAGAACTTTATCAGGGCTTTTTTGAGTGCTCACTTTATTCCGAACAGCCTTATAACTCTGCAGATGTGCAGGTGTTGTTTTGAAGTGTAAAGTATACACAACGGTTAAAAACATTATGCAGAAAGCATAATAATATATATTCGGGAAAACATACCTAACGGTTAATTTATACAACCCAAGATGATTAACAGGGCCATGAACGTTTCGCGAAAGATTTTTGCCCAATTAGGTTAGAATGCCTCATATGTAGAGACTCCTGGTTTGTGGAGGGAGGACGAGTGCGCCCAGCACGGACGGTAGCTGCCCTCGCCGGTTCGCTTCTGGACACGCGCCTATTCTGTGCCCGCTCGGGCCGTCCACGTGCGGCAGGTGCGCGCGCTCGACTCCCACGCGACGCACTTTTCATTCGCGGACGCGCGCCGAGCTGTTCGCTAACCAGACCGCGAATTCGGCGCGTCATCTCTGACATTCCGCTCGCGTTCAATTACTACGTGCGGCCAGATAAGAAGGTGCTACGCCAACGCAATTTCCCTCCACCCTCCCTCTCTAGGCCCATTCTTCCTTCTAACCTTTTCTACCCACACTTCAAAACACTTTCTTAGTAGGGCCATGAATAGAGGTGATGGTATATCGCGAAAATGTTTTGTGCTAACATACCCTTAAAAAACACTGTAGTTTCTTATGACATTAATGGTTGGGTGATATACGTTTGACATAACGTAGCTGTTTGCAGACTAATAATAGGCATAAAATATTACAACAGCGGGATTCTTATTGACTCAGTCAAATAGGGCAACAGCTCTACGTACAAACGAAAGCCAGGCATATTTTGATAAGCAGAACGTACGTTGAAATTAAGCAAACAGTCTAATTTTTCCGCTATAAACCGTCATCTCTAACCATGAACTTTTCGCGAAAAGAATTTAGCCCCAGTTTGTTTCAGTGCCTTACGCGTACATCTGCCGTTCTGCTTCATGTCAGTGATTGGACGTTGTAACTGTCGCACGTCTTAAAGTTCTGTCCACAAATCACATACACGTGACGTTGCAGTAACATTATAGTGATTGGCACAGACTAATGTGAGACGTCACTTCACCAAGTCACGCTGTCAATAACCATGGACCAGAGATGCAGATCTGCACGTAAAACACTGAAACAACTGTGGCTAATTTCTTTTCGCGAAAAGTTTATGACCTTATTTCCTAGTCACAACACAAGTTTTTTTGTGTCAAATGTGTATTTAATGCAATTTATGATAAGGGGTTTACGTGCGGGGAAAAAATTTCCATACCTACTTTCTTAACACTCATATATATCGTTGCGGGCAATTTACAGATAATTTCTATAGTATATTGAGTTGTTTCCCGCATGACAGGCAAAGCCGCTACCCTAGAACAGTCACGCTGTTTTAACATCGTACTACTGGTGCCCCTAGAGGCTAAGACAAGAACTTGCTACCCGCATATACGTTTACCCCAATATTAAAACAGCTTCACTGTACCACTGGTGCCAACTATTTTAATCAAGAACTTCTTTATACAATATGAGGGGTACATTTTAGCTCCATTGTCCATATCTATTAGTCTATGGTCGTGATTATAAGTATAGATGATGGTATATCGCGAAAATATGTTTTGCCAATATTCCCTTCAAAACACTGTAGTTTCTAGCAACGTAAATGATACGGTGATATACTTCTGACACAACGTCGCTGTCTGCAGACCAATAACAGACATCAAATATTACAATAGTGGAATTTTTATTGGCTCAGTCAAATAGGGTAACAGCTCCAAGTACAAGCTAAAACCAGAAACATTCTGGTGTGCTGAACGTGCTCTGAAATCCAGCAAACAGTCAAGTTTTACGAACCATCATCTCTAATTATAAGTTATGCTTATACGATTTTCAGTTACCGTTACTAGCACCTGAGAATTACCGAAAAATAAAGAAAAGCGCAATTTATATATACAAGATACCGTAAGATTTTCTACAATGAATAAATCGCTCTAAACTAGATGTTGTTTTGTTTTCTACAATATACTTGTTCCTATTCAGTATACTGATGAGTCTAAATCACTCCATTTTAAATTTCCCACTGTTGTTACTTAAAACAAATAGAATAGCCACAGTGAGTTCAAATGAACGCTTACTTAAAGACTTTGTAATGACATCTTGAAACGTTGTGATGCAGATTAAAATATCTCAATTGACATAGTGACTACGAATTTGTTCGTGTAACATTTATTATGTTTTAAATTATAACATAGGTGTATGTTAAATATGCTTAGTTAACTTCAAGTGGTTAAAAGAGAATTAATGAAATAAATTTGACAACAGGCGGTTGCAAAATAAATACTGCAAATATTTGAAAACATCGCTCTTTGACGAAATTTTTTCTCAGAAATTATTATTAGACCTTAGTTTATATTACAAAACAATAAGGTATTTGACAGATATTTTAATTCATTAAACGTTGAGTTATGGTCAGTAATTAATTGTAATATGTTAGCTTGTATTTTCAGTCATACACATATTGCTAAATCAATACTTTTACACGAACATGACCCACCGTACATATATCCTAAGTGTTGGATATTCCACTTGAATTGTCAGGAATTTACGGACTCCAGAAACAGGAAAGTTCTGAAAAAAAAAAAACAGAAAAAGACTTTTTCTAGGAACAGGCTCCATTCACTGAAAATATGTACATATTTGAGCAAAGTAATTGTACTGAATCTTTTTGTCAATATTTTCGATTTGCTAAAATTTAGACAGTAGTTTTTAGAAAGATCTGGATTTATATATTTGTTTGCTATCCGTGTTAACTTATAATAACAGTGCATGATAATAACTATACATGTATCGTGAATTCATAATTTTTCTAATAAGCCTATTCAAAAGCGTATAAATACCATTGAAGAATTATTGCACCAACGAAAATTGTATATTATTATGCTATGAATTAAATCCCAAAAACTAACTTTAAATAATTTGTTAACAATTTACTGGCAAACTGGTAATTACCTCTAATACATAGGGACCTGTTTTGGGTACAGACTGTAACACTAGTAAATTAGTGCCACTTTTACAATAGGCCCATTTATAGGGCCATGACATTTTCGCGAAAAGAATTTTGCCCCAGTTTGTTTCAATGCCTTACGTACACATCTGCATCTGTGGTTCAAGGTTATTGGCAGCGAATATTTGTAAAGTGACGTCTCTCATTTGACTGTGTCAGTCACAATAAGGTTTCTGCAACACTACACGTATGTTATTTGTGTGAAGAACCGCAAGACACGTGAGAGTTATAACAGCCTATCACTGACAATGAAGAAGAGCTGCAGATGTACGCATAAGGCACTGAAACGAACTGGGGCAAAATTATTTTCACGAAAAGTTCATGGTCCTACCCATTTATCATTTGGAACCTCCTGGATAATCCTGAGCGAACAATAAAAAAAGAATTAAATGCAGACCCAACCGTGTGGTATATATGTGTCAGCGAGCAGCCAATGAACAGCTGCAGTTTACTTGAATAGACGGATAGGTTAGCGTATAGGTAAGCGAACCCGCGAATTTGTCAGGTCTATAGCAGTACGTGTTACGAGATCCTGAATTCGGAAACCATACGAATATTTGTACCATAGTGGCATTTCGTCTATCTTAATATTATCGTTTGTAGTTTACCGGTAATTGTCGAACAATTACATTATGGAGGTTATCAAAATGTATTTAAAAATTATCTAGTCATATTTGTTGTTTACGGTTGGTTTTATAACACTTTTATTAAGAATACGGTATCCTAAATAATAAATAACCAATAATTATTCGTCCTTAAAGAGCCATTTTTCAACATCGTTCAATTTGGTAGTTAATACATAGCCTGTGTCTATAACAACACAAAATTTTTCCGCCGTATCTAACTTTAATAATTCATTAGAATGATTATCCGATGCGTTATTTTCTCGAACGACAAAAGTAAAAGAATTCCTTTAAAAAAATTAGTTTAAAGTAACCTTCACTTTTAAAATCTCTGAACCAACAGGTATTTCGGCTAATTATACTGTACACCGTTATTAGAAGTAATGCCAGACATTTCCCCCCTTTTCAGCTCTAATAAAAATAACTTATAAATTTACATTTCCTAAAAACAATTTCGTTTGAAATTAAAAACTTATAGTTATGTAATTATTGGTACCGCAAAGGCATTTTGTCCTAGTTATTGAGAAAATTTGCACAGTTTTCTTAATAATCTCTACTAAGAATTCAAAATATCATCCGTTATGGGGGCTATTTGTTTAAAGAATGGCGCATGTTTGCGGTCCAAAATTTTGTAGAACAGATAAAGAACAAAGAAGGTATAGGTACAGTAACTTAACTTGTTTTAATGGTGTAGTAGAGTTTTTTCCCCTCTCACGAATAAAATTTTCTGCCTAACTGACAAGGTCTGTGAATTACAAACTTAACAACAATTTAGTGCCATATTCCACTTGAAAATAAAGTAGGTTATTTTCACACTTCGTTTATAACTAGAGATGGTGAAAAATTGCGAGAATCTTATCTGCAAGCGTATTCTCCAAATATAGCGTAGAATCCTGCGCCTTGTATGATTGGTAGGTCAGGTGATTTTTTTGTGAAGAGAATATTGCATCAACTGGTTTCGACGCCTTCCGTGCCCATCTGCAGCTCTGCTGCATAGTTGTTAGTAAAGTGTGTTCTGGCAGATGCGTCGTTCATTTGACTGGGCCAATGAGAACAAGGTTAACTGCCACACCATACGTCTGTGATTCGAGAGACGATCCCCAAGACACTGTGAATTAAAAACATCCCATCACTAGGGACTGGAAAATTTCGCGAATTCAATGAACTGTAGGCTGGAATCCATTGTACTAAGCATACTCAAGCCTCGACTATTCGTTCATTGTTTGCTGTTCCACTGAGTAGCAGCTAGTGGACAAATAGTCGGGACTTGAGTTTACATCGTACAACGGATTCTAGCCTGCAGGTCACTGAATACGTGAAATTTTCCAGTCCCTACCAATCACTGACCATGAAGCAGAACTGCAGCTTTGCACGTAAAGCACGAAACTATTTTCACCAAAAAACATTGGCACCAATGATTAGACGACGGATATGTGGCAGGGTCATAGCTGTTCCCAGACAAATCACAGAGTCGTAACGCACCAGAGTTACCATTGCTCTAGTAACTGATAAATGTACTCATTGCAAAAGTGACACTAATTTACAAGTGTACCCAAAACAAAACCCGAATCTGTCAGGTCCCTATAAATCACCATTTATTTTTATAGCTGAAGGTAGAATGGTGTATAGGGCGTTCGAAATAATGTGAGCACTAAAGATTTAACCTTTGAAAAATATCACTCGCCGTTACTACTTTTAATTCAACAATGACTTTAATTGCCTTGCTACTTGTATCATTGGCAGCAAAATCGCGCAATGTAGTTGGCGTATTTCCCTATTTACATACAGCAATACTGAAACAAAATCAACTGGAATTGGCATACTTGTATTTTACACAATATTTTTTTTTGTCTAGCTACATCGGTACCTATTGACTGCACAATTTATCTTACACGCGCAAACACAAAGTGCCATGTCCAGAGAGGTTCGCGATTTCCCGTCGTTTGCTGTTACGCGCCGAACAATTCAAATAGGCTGAAAATAGAGCTTAAGCAGGGCTTTTTTGAGTGCTCACTTTATCCCGAACCGCCTATACAAACTTGTTTGCTAAATGAATAATTAGGAATTCCCATGGCTAAAGATGGACTTGGAAGCAGCGGAAAGGAATATGGAACCTCTTCGAGCGAGACGTCACGAACGACAGGAACATTCTCGCCATCCGTCCAGTTTCCTCGCCGCGCCGCCATTGGTTTGGAAGCAGGCTGTTGGCGGCTTCACCCACAGCAGACCGAATTCAGCCTGTCCGTCGAATCACCCCTTCTCGAGGTCGCTATCTTGGAGCTGTAAGAGAAAGAAAAGAGGAACAATATTTTATTGGTCTATTTGTTTTCAGTGTTTGGGCTGCAGAAGCGATAAGCCGTAAACAAGCGCCTTGGAGCAGAACCAGGCTGCCACGCTCTCGAGTTATTTCTGCCATGCTTCTGGGCACGAAAAAATATTCATCGGGGGCTTGACCAACACAACAGACCAGAATTCTTAGACCAGAGAACCTTTAAATTTTATAATTCTGCTGGAAATGTTTAAGTTGTCACGGTGTGACTTTTGAAAACTTCAAAATATATTGTTTGCTTTTTTTTAAACTTATTACGTAATAGGTTATAGAGTTGGACACTAATTCGTATCCTAAATAATGACTGCCATAAGGCTCCAAGATAAAATGCATACTATCGTTTAACTGATTTTTTATTCGTAAATAAACATTATAAGTAAAAAATTTTGATATTAGTTAATTACTTTCACTCTTTAGACACACATGTTAACTTTGTAATTCTGCTAAGTGACGGCAACATCACCTCTCTAGTGGAATTACTGCTAAAAAAAAGTTGATCTAGCTACTTAACAACTAAACTGTCCTTAAGACAATTCAGATTGTTAATCCAATGAATTATGTTCATTAGTGATAACATTAAAATTTTTATAGGGAATATTTACATTAAAAGTGTACGGGCAAAATATTCAAGCCTACAGTGTAAATTAAACAATACCAATGGAAGTAAATATTTTAGGCGTACATGTGGCATCTGTTTACTAAGTCAGAAAATAATCACAAGCTTAACCCCTCTAAATGACATATGAGCTGAAATTTAACACAAATGTTTCATCGAGCATCCCGAGAAGCGAAAAAAAAAACTCTTATTAGTTTTAATGTTATTTAATATGTTAACCTGAGTACCCGTAATATATACATATAATACTTTATCGAAATAATAGGTTAACGTGTGAATTCTTCAGGAGGGCAGTACCTGTATAAATTTTGACTTGTGAAACTGTCTACCAAAATTTTAAAAATAAGTTTACGTAAAAATAAACATTCTTGGTATGTTTTAAAACATCAGTTCTATAAAATATTGGTTCATGCCGTTTGAGAAATACACTGAACTTCAGCGAATACGAGTTTTAAGTGGATATGTCTTAACCGTTTTCATAATTTACAAAGCTCAGGAGGCGTCTGTTCAGAACTATCAAATTTTTGTCGTATTCTAATCAAAATGTACAATTTTTTACTGGCTTTGCAACAAATTCTTAGTTTGCGTCAAGGGTATCCTTTACAAAGCAAACTATTAAGGTGTTCTGCTTGGTTCGTAAACGAGGCTAATTGCCCCATTGAAATCGGTGTTGTTTTTATGGCAGTAAAAGAGGTTTTTTACTGCCAGTCTTGCTCAATCTCAGGCTAATAAGTGAGGAGAGGTTTGTAAGTAGCAGCTGCCCCTTAAAGCGATGTGGTGTATATAGCGGGGAAAAGAATCGCCCATTTACATCCCGTCATAAAGTTAACGTTTACACGCAATAAAAACCACGCGCCGGTTATTGTCGCCCGGAACAAGAGGGACTGACTGAATCACTCGATGAGGAATCGCCCCTCTTCCCTTCTTTCCGTGTCCAGGATCTCCACCCTTATCCTGTATTTTAACAGGGAATAAGGACGTGCCCAGGACACCTTCCTTTCGTCATTCGCCTCACCTGTCTGTCTTACAAATCAAGGCTGGATGCGCGTTTACATGTGTTGTTCCTTCTTCCGCAAGACTATTTAGCAGACATTTATCAGGGTTTAAGTGTCGCTCGGAGAAAAAATGATATATATATTTCCAGCAACTCCTCTTTCCTTTAGCCGTTTGTTTCATTTATCCTTTCCATACTCCTACATTCCAATTGTTCCGTACCAAAAAAAATCTTAATTTTCTAAATGTAGCAAATGCTGTCCAACTCTTACACATTACATTTATAGTAATTTCCCCCAAATAGAATGCTGTTCGGTTCCAAAGTTTTCATGCAATTTAGAATGGAAATAAATCTACAGAATGACGCCTTTGTAATTTCAGTAAAACTGTTTGTACCTATTAAAAATGCTTGAATGAACCTACATTTTTGGATAACTTAATTTTATTACCTGTATTTAAAAAATATAATTTTAACGTGAAATGACAAAGGTGTTATTCTGTAGCTTAAGATATTTACTTTAACTCTTAAATATTTAATTCATATCGTTTGAATATTTTTTTTTTGTTTTGTTTTGTGTAAGTAGAGAAATGTCGGATCTCTACTTTGACATGAGTTTGTACGAAAACTGTGGAATTGAAAAATATTTTATTAATGGAAAATTGCAAGTGATGTAATATATAATAGATGGACTGGGTTTGGTACACTTATAAAATTAAGATTTTTTTAGTGCAGTGCGCCCTTTCTTTCACCAAATACCAGTTTTACTACCACGGTGGTGGTCGTCCGATTGAAACATGGAGCAGAGTGGATGGTATCCTTCCTTTGAATTATGAACCGAATTTCACTTGCAGCAAATCTGAGCATGCTTACTGTTTTAAGATAAGAAAAATAGAAATTGTGGTGAACTCTTCGCTGACAAAATTGCATCTCGAATTCTAAACCTGATAATGAGAAAACGCTTCCTGTGAAAAATGATTTCACTGGGAAAAACACAGGTGCATTCTGAGCTTACCTGTTACTGATTTTCTCCGGTTCGTGTAGAATTTTCAAGAATTCCATCTCCGCAGTGACAAAGCATTGAGAAATAGTTGTTTTAAGAAATATTGTTAGTTAAAAATTGTGACAGCAGTCAGAGTTTGTTGCGGTACCATCTACCAAACTGTTAAACACGTACAATTTATTCTGTTTTACATAACTTTGGTAAATGTTGGCAGTTCTGAGTGCATTTACTGTGCACATATTCAAATTTCTGTCAAACAGCAGGACAACATTAACTGTAGACTACATACTGTGAAATTGACTTCTATGGTTTACTTTAGTATAAAATTTTACGAACGACTTTGATTCAAACATGGATGATACATAAACTAATGTGACCAAAAATGTCAAAATTTAGGTACGTGAAATAAACTAAAATCTTATAACTTATTGCTGTGATTCTGAGATAAATTTTCTGAACATAAGCAAAGTACTTTTTCCTTTCTGCACAGCGAGTCCCATTACTGTAGTCGGTTAAGCGCCGGTCTAAGGCGCGAGAGGTCCTGTGTTCGAATCTTTGCTCAGGTATGGTTGTCTGTTTATTTCATTTCACCCTCATTGGCTCCTAAGACCTCGTTGTTAAATGGTCGTAAAACCCGGTCACCTCAACTCTTTTCTGCAGAACAGACTCTGTTTTGCTCAAAAGGTTCATCAATTGAAAGCAGCCAGTTCATCGTCTTCCTCTGACTGATGCCAGGGTCTCGATTCTGATCTGTCGGTTCCATGTCACACGAGCGTGTATATAAAATCATAAGGGGATGAGAACCTTTCAGACAGTTAGTTGTAATTAAGTAAACGAAAAAAGTCTTTCTATCTTCTAAGTGTTATTTTATACAAAAGGGTACAGTTTGAACGAAAGTCTCAGAAGATTCAGAGGCTGTTCTGAAGTGGGATTTACTACGATTTTACGATGCATAAGATGCTATGGCACAAGTGCAAATTAATAGAGAGGAAAGAAGATGAGCTAGTCATTCAGAAAATTACATAGAAAACTGTAATAATATCTAAGATGTTCAATTAGCTGTCCTTGTAGAGATAAATAAGATACAGTAAAATAAAATTTTCAGGATACTTGTACACTTTTCTACCGACTGGAAAAGTGATTTATATTAAACGGAGCTAATGAAATACAGTCATACAATCGTATTTCGTATACGCACTAGAGTAAATATCTACAACCTGTAGTCTGACGAAATTATTGAATATAACAATTAAGGCTTAATAACTTGACTACTAACTAATTCTAACACTTAATCATGCCTGTGAACAAGATATCTATTAGAACGAGAATTTGAACAGACGCTGTCTGCTTACTGTGAGATGAAAAAATTTTTCATACCTGTGTAGGCCTACTGTTTTTACTAATATACCGGCTATCCTTATATCAGGAAATGTATTAAATTACTGTCCTCAACCACCTCAATTGTAAGCTCAACAATGTTCAAATAATTTTACTTTTAAATTGAGTATATTTTTTAAGAACTAATGATTAAGAATGTACTTAATATGTTAATGAAGCTAAATGATTGCTACAGAAACTATGTATATTAAATTATATACAAGCAAGTGTTTCCAAATATTATGTCATGCTAAGGAAAAATAACTGAAGCACAATAATATGCCGAAAAATGTGTCTACCTTGTTAAGAATATTTATTAACTGTATGACATAAAACCTATATTTAACAATGCCTCACCTGTAGTGTCATTGCGTTTAAAAACTGTTTGACTACCTGCAACTAGCTTTCATTGTTTCTTCTGTAATTATATTCTTCTACTCAGTATATTCCCTAAGATGAACTAAAGTGAGCGGTCACAATCTGTAAAAAGGAAAACATTTCATTACATTCTAAATTACAAAAATTGCACTGAGAGAAATTATTTTCACTAATGAATATACTTTAAAATAACTACAGTGGTAAGATTTGGTCACAGATGATACACAACAGACTATTAAAATACTCAGTAACAACATATATATTAGTATTTGTAGGCAAAATTAGTAAAAGTTTAATAGCAAAATGTTTATCTTACTAAGCAGTATTTCTATCAACAGAACTACTTCCCAAAATTTCTAAAAACAATTACAGCTGAACTGTAGAAATAGTTACGTAACATTAATATGACTACAGCTGTTTGGTTACTACTACCATTTATCAGGATTATTCAATATTTCTATTGTTGTTTTCTCTGCTAGTTGAATATCTCTGAGTCAAAAAACCAAATAAATTTGAAATAATTAAACACAGAAAAAAATATTTTATTACATAGTGATAGCTTTCCGCATGAGAAACCAAGACTTTAATACAAAACATATTTTTGAATTACACTCATTTCCTATTTTGATCATTGTGATGATATATGTGATCTTTGAACGTTCTTAAAATAACATTTACTGGTTTCTGAACTCACTTAATACCTATTAGCAACACATAAAAATGATTTATACAGTCACATTACGGGAAAGTACTTGTGCAGTACTAAAAAAAAAAAAAACTTTCCAGGTGTTTGAATTATTGAATACGACTAATGAGCGTTTTTAAATCATAAACATTCTTTTTATCGCCTCACAGACAATACGTTCTTTACAGACATTTTTGTGAGCACTCTTTATACCGAAAAAAATAATTTTACTATTTTCTGAGTACAAACACAACAATTTTCAAAACGACTTATTAATATCTGGAAATAATGCCAATCAGAATGCAACTACTACAATTTCTCTTCTTATACTATGTTTACGACAGCGAACAAGGTGTTATTAACAAGTTGCTTTAAAATTATATAGTTAGTATGTTTGGTGTATGTTTACTCTCCTGGAGGTAAATAAGGATGGGACCATGTATAACATGAATTCATTATTTATAATAACAAATAACTGGTGAAATGGTCCCAGTAATTTTTACTCGCTCGTTCATCTATCTTACTGCGTACTCGAACGAGTCTAAATGCCTTACTCGTTTAGCCGATTGCCTAAGATCATCAAAGGCCATATCTCCAGTTGATACCCTCACGATGATGAGCAGTCACTCCCTTCTCTTCTTCGGAGAGCGCACTTTTACCGCCCTCATTAGTCGGCAGTAAAACAGCCCCGAGTTCGGATCCTTAGCGGAGAATTTGTGATTGCCATACTCATCAGCCGTCATCACGAGGCTTTTTTTTTTTTTTTTTTTTTTTCGCAAGGGGAATATATGCGATCACGGTGAAGATAAGCGATGATGTATTGCATATGACAGAAAATAAATTACCGATAGAGATTTTCACATTTGCTGCCAAAAAAACTCAGCGTACCAAATCTGACGATCCCATCCACATGGTCATAAGGCCTACCGTGTGACTGCACGAGGTGAACTTATCGGTAGGTACGGGGCTAGAAAGTTTGAAAGAAATACGGGTTCCCAGGAGGTAGAAAATGAGTGTTAAAAATGAAAATGAACCTTGCGTAGAAGTATAAAGAAAAGGAAGTAAAGAAAATGGAGAAAGGCAAACTCCCGGCCGGGAAATGAACGCCTGGAGGAAATGGCCGCAGGGGTGCGTTATGGAAGCGGGTTGAGAGAAGCGGAGAATAAAGAGGGATTCGGGTGAAAGACGTGACATAAAAGCAAAGAAAGCAGGGAGGAACTTCCCTTAATATTTTAGCTGGGATGAACAATGTGATAAATCCTGTACCTTGAGTCCCTTCGAGTCGGTCCCCATGACATAGCACAACCCTTCTAGTAAACTTTCCTGCAACGATCTTCAACTCAATAATAATGTGACAGCAACGCTTCTCGTATTGTGCATATTTGAGAGACATAAACGCAGATGGACTGAACATAGCACAGTTTCATTGTGCTACATATAGGCCACTATAAGTCTACTTGTACGACACGCTGTTCAGATACCGGTATAAATATATTGCATAAAAATAAATAAATTCTACCTGACGAACGTAAAGAGGTATAGCGAGTAAATTAGAAATATGCAAAATAACTAAAAAAAAACATACAAATACAGTAAAATGTGATTAAAAGCTCGTATACAAAACAACAGCAACTTAACATAAATATTACGACTAGACGATTTTAATGAAAGAGAATTTTTATTTATAGTTTAAACGAAAAAAATATTAGCGGCAATGTGACTTTGCAGTGCTTCACATTTTTATAAGTACTCTATGCTCTATGCCGTAACAAAATCGTGATAAAAACCCTCGAGAGTGTGTACATGCCCACTAATGCAACACTTTCTAAAAATATAGATAGAAGAGCATGGTGATGTAAATTATGAGCTTGCTGGACGTAGCATAATTGTTATTTTTACACTGCCTATTTCACGTAACATTTCGATTGGAGAACGTTGTTGGGCAGAAACAGTAATATCCTGGGATATAGTTTGGTTCTACAACACATAAATAAACAGGCTGTGTCTAACTTTCCAACAGTTTAGATCCGTTTGCTGATCGCACTATGAGATAAGTTACAGTGGGCATTTATTATAAAAAAAGCATACTTGTTACAATAAACAATGTCACGTGATGGTTACATGCCGCGCACGTTCCATATTTATCATTACTTTACAACCGAGACCTTAGTAAAGTGATTGATAGCATGGCTAGAGATGAAGGTATATTTCGTGAGAAGGTTTTGTGCCAACATGACCTTGAAAACACTGCAATACGTATGGTTAGGTGACATACGTCTGACACAACGTAGTTTTTTGCAGACCAATGACAGGCACCAAATATTAGAATAGAGAGATTCTTATAGGTTCAGTAAAATATGGTAACAGCTCCATTTACCAGCGAAAACCAGTAATATTTTGATAGGCTTAATATACGTTTAAACCCTGCAAACAGTCACGTTTTCTCTGAGTATGGTCCTAGAAAAGAGCTCACATTACCGTGAATGGTCTATACGTGACGAGCGTGGAGGTGGCCTGGTGAGAACTGTCGCTCAACGTGCCAACACTACGGCGAAGAATTTCCCCGTAAGCCACTGAGCGTTATCACGTGCGGGATGGAAAAGGCGACTGAGGCACTTATTGGGCGTGTAGAACCCAGAGAAACTATTAAAACCTCTCTCTCGTGCTCATTTGACTGTTACCGCCCGGGAACTTCCAGAGGCTCAACTCTTCGTTATCTGCCCGGATGCACGCGGTAACGCGGTGCATGTTGGGATTAACCAGAGCTCAAGTCCTACATTTGTGAAGACGTTATATGCAATTAACTTTACGGCTGATGGGCGTTCTCCGCGGGAGGCAAAGCTCGCGCGTTCACACCAAAAATTACAGAACCGTCGACGGAGGGGCTGTGATACAGGTGTATCTGAAACTACACAGAATGAAATTTGCTAGCGACAAGTCACGTTATAATTGCTAATCCGTACCAGCATCCTTAGTGTTTAAACATTTCATTCCTTGAAGTAAGTAGCTTACTAGACGTTTACTGTTAAAATAAGTGTTAACGCGTACAACCGCATAAATAGATTCTTTTCTCGGACCTAGTCCATATGTGCCAATTGTACCATCGTAAAAAAACAAAACACACTTCGTAAACGGTTGGACTGTCATTGTCAAGACATTGTGATCATTAAAATCACTGTTTGTAAGGCATCCAACGTAGCTCAAAACGGCATTTTCAGACTTCCGTACTTCAAAGTGTATTATAACCAGATGTATGTGGAACTCATATTGTGACATGCGCTGAACATTACTACAGACTTTCCATAGACAAATTATATGGTAACTGATAGAGCCCTATTGTAAAAATTGATCGGCTTTGCTCATTGCGGTGATGCAGAATTTTATGCGAGCTTCATGGACGTCCTTACAGCTCCGTCGATCTTGAATCTCTAACGCGCACAGCTTGGTATAGGAATGCGGTATTTCAAGGGGAAAAACTATTAACTACAGATACCACGTTTGACTTTTTTCCTATATTATGTCAAACATACAAGCCACTAAACAGCTAAAAATGAAATTTTTTGACTTTTGCGGTCAACTTCCTTAAACGGGAGAAGTATACATAAATCCTGGTATCTGCAATTTAATATTTTTTTTTTATTTTGACATGTGTGGTTACTTAAATAAGAGATGGGGATTTTTCGCGTAGAACGTTAACTGTTCTCTAGGCTTTTGTATTATGTAGATATTTTCATTGTTTTTCCCGTCTCTGAGGAGTTCTTTATCGACTAGGCCATTTCTAACTCCGATACCCTGCGACTGAACGTCTGTTTTTCGTCTGTGAACAACTAAACAGTGTCACATATCCGCCATACAATAATATAATTAGCTGGACGGCACACTGAAGTGGAGAATACACTGGCAGATAAGATACTCGCTATTTTCCACCGTCTCTAATCATACTGTGCAGATGTAACTGAAGGGGGAGTAGTAGACAATTTTATTGTTTTTTCCAGTTTTTGAACCATAACGTCTATTAAAATTGTATTATTTAAATTTTCTGTTCGACAAAGCATAGGATATATTCTTGGTAAACTGCCTGACATGAAAAATAATGGAATCTTTCATTAATTTGTCATGTAGAATCATTGCAAGGAAATTATATGTTAGTATTAGAAACATTTCTCTCGCACTAATTCTGTATGACAAATAAATGAAATATTTCATTAATATTTTTGTTAAGCAGTTTACCAAGAATATATTCTATGCTTTATTGAAGATAACGTTTTGATAACATAATTTTAATAAATGTTATTATGGCTTGCTCATCACTTGCCTCATCGTCTCTAAGCGTACTGCGCTCAATTAGCGCCTATCTTCCCCTCAAAATCTTCTCTCAATCAATTATTTAAAAATCAGAACATACATTTATGTAAAATTTATTATGTCATAAAATAATTTTACCTAGTACCAGAAAACGAACATCAGAAAGCCCTTATTAAGTACTGTATTATTTTCTGATGCAGCAACAAAGCCAAATGCATGCACGTCCATTGAATACATTTTATATAAAGTATTGTAATTCATGTTTTCTACGTTGGCTGGGAAATTTGTCAGGCATCAGATCGCCGCATGTAGACATGCTGGAGATGCGGCTCCGTTTTGAAAAATTGGTATTTTTTTTTTTTACTTCTACTAACACAAGTTTAGGATGAATACCATAGAAAATAATCTCCGGATTTGGTTTACTTTCAGGAACACAGTACGGTCACAGTGTGACGTATGTCAAAATTTCTTGACTTGAATAAGCATAATAAAGAACTATAATACTCAATAAAAAGGTCAATATATGAACATAGGATACATATCACGGAATTTATTTGCTTAAGCAGCAAAGCGGATAGTAGTCGTTCATGTGTAGGGGCCTAAATCTTTTCAAAATAATTCTATCAGACTATACTTATAAAAACCTGTCACTGGCAACCTAATACATAAACAAATAAATAAATATAAATTGTTATATTTTAACAAGTGACTGAAATAAAAGTCCGTTCGCGCGATTTCAACCGTAGAACACAACAGTGATGTACCATGATACGATCTGTGCATTTAACCTTCACTACGTGTCCCAGTAATATAGGAGCAGCGGTAGGAAGGGAGCAATGAGATCCTCCCCCATTTTACTTTCATATAACATATGCACGCCAACGCAACGAGAGCCCAGCACGTGATTCGTTAAACGGGGCGAGTCAAATGGTCCCCGCTCTTCCGGCGCGTAGATGAGAAACCATGTTTTGCATGAATCTCGAGGGTGTAAGGAGAGAACATACTTCCCCACTCCCCCAGCCAGCAACCCTTCTTCCACGCTCGGGTGGTTTAATTAAAAGTGAAAAGGGTTGGGCAGGGCGGCACGCCTCCCTAGGCTTTCATCCAGCTCTCCCTCACTTTGGCGATTGGACGTGAATGTCTTCATGAATACTGAAGTGCTCGTGCTCCGTAGGTAACTGGATTATGCTACGTCCCCTTGCTTCAAACTCTTTACTAGGTCCCTTGTGCTCAAATAACTCTGCTTAAATGTTACAGAAAATTACCTACGCGTCTTAAATATCTACACACAAAATTTGCACTAAAAATAACTCCAATAATTATAGAAAGTCAATGTCCATCCTACGTTTCCAGCAGAGTAAGAAAATTTCTTTCTCCATAATTATACGAAATAATTTTTCAGTAAATTGAAAATCTACCAAATGGTAAATAATACAACAATTCACTTCATTCTTGAAAAATAAGTCAGAAATTTTTATATTGCTGTGTGTTTTATATTTAAGACGTATTAGTGGAAACTGCTGCAATCCCAACAAATGTCCAAGTTAAGTGAGTTTACGTTTCCTCGACAACGAGAGCATTGTAAATAGTTTCATATAACTATACACAAGACTATTAAACTATATTAACCAAGAGAGGACTTCGGTGTGACCTGTGATAGGGACCCATCTCAGCATTCACCTGGAGCTGTTACGGGATACTATGGAAACAAAATCAGGGCGGCTGAAGTCAGGAATCGAACTTGTGTCTTCTCGAATGCGAATCCACCGTGACCACGCTTGGCCAGTACTCAGAATGTCATCACTTATGGAAATAACTTTGAGTACCATTTGTGTTCCACCAAATCTAAAGTGAAGTAAACGCACGCCAGTTGCAAAGAGATACTACAAATATAGAAGGCCATACACGGTAGTCATAACGTGATTTTGAAAAATATATATTTCCTTTTAAAGCAACACATTTTGCATATCGAAGAATTCCTACATTGTTTTTTTAGAAATACATCACGATTTGTACCTATTTTTGTTAGCTTTAAACTTAATAATTTTTCAGATTATTGCACGAAAATAAGCTAAAATCAAGCAATTTTTTTTTTTTTGCAAAACAAAAACATTCACTTGGGCGTCTTATGGCTGCTCTTAATCTTAAAATTTTTAAAATAATTCCGTTAAAAAAGTTTTGAGTTATTGCACTTATGTAAAAATAAACTTCCTAGATTGTCCTTAACGGCAGTCTCTCAATCCCAAAGGTGACGTTTGCCCCCTTCTCTCCTTTCCCACCCACAAACAAATCCGACGACACGCTCCCGCGAAAACCGCCAGCTTAATGAAGTCGTGTCAAGTAATCCCACTGAAGAATTTAATGAACAACGCGCGTGCACGGTGCACAATCATCCCCTTCCCTCGGTTTACATGCAGATAATTAAAGTGTGGCGTGTGCGCGAGTCGTGATACAGCGACGGGAGGAAATCCTTTCAAATCTCCTTCGGAGGAAGAAAGCTCCTCTCTCCTACCCTAGTCCCTTATTCCCTTTTTGGCTTTGCGTTTCTCTTGTGCCTTAGGATTAAGAACAGGTTCTGCGGCAAGCTTGACTGTACGAAAAGGACGTTTCGTAATTATGAAAGTTATGACAACTGGCTATACAGTACTGTTATTTTAGTCTCGTATCCCGGGCGAAGAATAATTAGTAATTCAACCGTTGTAAGTTTTGGCATGGTTCATTTGCGTTAATAGTCTCTGTATCTGGTTAATTGAGAATTTTTTGCCCTAACGTGACCGAGATTTTGTTCTCTTGAGATCTAAGGTAACATAGAGAGAAGAAACTGTTGTATTAGTTACACTTAAACCTACTATTTTAGACATTTTTGTGGAATGTTAACAATGCATAAACAACAGTTCCTTTCTTGTAAAAAAATCCTCCCTAACCACAAACATGTTTATAGTAACGAAGTACATAGAGTTAAAAAGTCATGGCATTGTCACAAGTTTTTATAACTGCTGTCTATTATAGACATTATTTCAATTTATAATTTCACAAACGCTGTAAGACTATTCGAAAAGAAATTCTTCCATATCTAACCGTCCCAAGACAAAACATAGATACGCGAAACCTGCTTAAGTACAGTTTTTGATGACGATCAGCAGTGTACATTGAACATAATGATTTTCGAAGACCCAGATCATAGCTAAAGTGTCTTGGCTAAATACTGCTTTTTTTAAGTTATGTATATATACAATTTAATTAAGGTGCATTACATACACAATAAATGTTATTATATATTATTGGCTGAATATACTCCCGATTCACAGTCCAAGTTGTAAGGCTGTAAAAGAAATTGCTGTATTAGATTTCTTAGAAGAAATTACTCACAGTAAAACAAAGTCTTAAAACAAAATTTTCCAAGTAATAAGTTTATGTTGTCTTAACCTTTCAATTTCCTTCGTTTCAAAGACATTGTTGCCAGAATCATCAAAATTATGTTGGTACATCTTATCCGATTGTTTACAGAAAAATACGTAAAGTCACACCCCGAGAAATACTCGAAAACTGTTTCAGTGACAGTATTCTATGATTTGAAGAAGAAAGCCACATTTGCAATTTTTATTTCACAAGTATTTTTTATGGTCACTTTCCTTTGATAAAGTAATAATAACCTAAAATACAGTAATGGCACTGTTTGTGATAATTTCCGTTTCACTAAAGGCCCCGGGTTCCTATGTACACTGTCTTTGCGAGATAAATATTTGTATCCTGAAAGGAAGCAGGTATCGCAAAACAGTTACACATAAATGTTGAAATTGTTTGTACTTTGTAGTGTAATTTTTTAAAAACGTAAGTTTATATAAATTTGGCTAATTATCAACTTGGTTAAATTTTCTTTAAGTGGATAACTATCCAAAATGTAAAAAACTTATGTTTTACAAAAAACTAGGATACATAGTAGAAATAATTTTACAACGTTTATATGTAACGGTTTTGTGACATCGGCTCACTTTTAAAAAATAAAATTTCCTAAAATAGCATAAATAGGGACCCGTGGCTTTAACAAAGTCAGTAAAGCAGAAAACTATGTGGCCGTAGCAGAAAATATCAGTTCTTCAGCAGAAATAATCTAGCAATATTATGATGAAGTTTCATTGAAGAAAAGTATTGTTGTAGTTACCATAATGCTGTAAAATTAAGCACTAGTCCAGTTTGGCTGTCGGTACTCTCTATATTGTTCCTACAACAATCTGTTATGTAGAAGTCACAGTATCTTCTGTAAAAGATTAATGATCTTTGCCCCTTGTACAGAACAAGTTAGGGGTCACGGTGGCATAACGGTCAAACCATTCGCCTCCCACCCGTCGGGGGGTTGATCCCCAAATTTTCGCTTGTGGCAGTCATGCCAGACGATGCCGTTGGAGGGCTGGTTTTCTCGGGGATCTCCTGTTTCCCCCGCCCTTTTAACCCGACGCCGCTCCATACTCACCTCATGTCAACCCTCACCAGTGCTAAAGACCTAGATGTTGAGCGCTGACAAAAACCTATTCACTTCACAGAACAAACGGTTTTAGTAACAATCCATAAAAACATGACAACCAAACGGATTGGTGTCCCTATTTCGACAGCAGTGTGATAACTACAACAATATCTTTCTTTCGGTGATAAAGTATAATTCTGTGTAAGCAGTTTTGGATATGCCATGCCGATGGCAGTTTCACAATGGAGTCCAACGCCCAGACGTGGCGCACGGTTACTATGAAGTTGTGTCTGCATATTTCACCTTACCAGCAGAAGATATCTCGTCATTTATCAGCAGAAAGAAGTCCTCTTTTAAACGTTGTGGGCTGGTGTTTTTTCCACGGCCCACTCCCCAACGTCGTCCTTCACGTTGCAGGAGGTAAGATGGAAGAGAGGCATCTTGAGATGGCGGCTCAACATAAACTTCACCCTTGGAGCTCCACCCTGATCCATCGAAGGCAGCTAGAAATCCTGGAGACAGACACAAAGAGAGAAAGGAGAAGGAAAAAATAAAATGAAATGAGAGGGAAAGGCAGGAGCTTAGAGACGACCCCACGGACTTTCTTCCAACCCTTCCCTCGTTTAAGCAGGAATAAAATGGGAACAGCGTTGTCAAGGAGGTGAGATAGGAGACGAAAACTTCGTGGGCTGACGGATAAAGAGAGCCAGCCAATGAGGCGAGGAAGGAAAGCGAAGAAAGTAGGACGTTGTAAAAAGGAAGGGCGCGTAAAAAAAGGGTTCTTCCAACCTTTCTTTTTTGATTGCCACGCTTAAATTCGTACTAAGTTTTCCATTTACCCGGCAAAGTCCCTAGATGAGATGGTATCATTTGGGAACGGTAGAGACATGGCCTGATCTTATAGATCGAACGTGCCAGATAACGCCTCTCTTCAAAAAGTTGTCACTGAAATTTTTATGTCGATTTTGATCTACAGAAATAGTCTAATAATGTTTTTTACAGTGTACAACTTCTAAAATTCAGTTCTATAGAATTCAGTTACGTTATTTTCAGTAATGCTGTTGATTAAATGTTCATTAGTTGTCAAAGGAAACTAGTACTAAAACAAACCAAATCCAGTTACAAATTTTGCTTGTGATTTCTAACGATCCTATTTACTAAATATCGTTACTATCCGACATTTGTATCTGAGCAACATCGCAATAAGTGGTTAAACGTATCAAAGGGTATTTATATAGTAACAATTTGGTTAGAATCTTACAATAAACAGGCTAATTTTTAGTCCTGTGCAACTAGCACACTACAAAACTAATCGTTTGTACAGCAACCAGTGGTCACCTAGACGAATTATTTTTTCTTTCCATATAAAATAGTAGCATCTGATTAAACAATTCCTGTGGCAATCGGAATAATAACAGTGTAGTTAAAATTTAATAAAGTATGTGATACCCTCATTAATCTAAGTGCCCAAAATTAACTTCCGTATTTCACTGTTATCAGCCTCATGTTCCAAATGTAACTTTTAAGTGATACAAACAGAAATTAGCATAATTTTTGTAATGGAAACATAGTAAAACACTTCTGTAGCTTCACCAAAACCCTTTACTATAGAAAAATAGTGTGTGCCACCTGTACCGTTACAGTGAATATTCCGCTGAATATTCTAGTAGACCGTACTTTTTTTCGTATAACTAGTCAATTTCGATAACTCTGCTCTTGATCCAAAAATACGTACGATTCAGGCATTCAAAACCATATTTGAATAAAGGTTGATTGTGAAACTAAACCACCAATTTATGTTTTGTTCCCCCGAGATTTTCTAAACAAACGAGGTTACAAATAACCTAGGAAACGTTCTCTTGAAAATCAAAGTTTATGAAATCGTGTATCTGTGTCTTCTCGTGTGCCCCTTTAATACAGTAAGAACCCTTCTGCTGATCTTATTAGTTGAATAAGATCCGTACATGTTCTTGACTAAACCCGATATAATTACACAAATAAATACGAAATATCGGAACCTCGCTTTGCACTGAAACAGTTTCCATAAATATATGAAAAGCCTCAAATAATTGCCTTGGGCGTGCATTGTGCTAAGTCTACTTAAAGTAATTGAGGTATGTTTAATCATCTCTGAATATGTACATCTGACACGCACACAGATTGACGGAGAACCTAACCCCGCAGTTTGTTGCTGTTTTCCTGCAGCAACCGCACACTTCGTACCGAGACCTCATTCATAGTGCTGGAGTCGTGCCGCTAGTTACCACTTTTCCAATCTTCTCCATAAAACGAAATTGTCAGTAAAACTTTCTGTAGACCCCTTGAATATTGGTTACATTTACGGATTTTACAGCGTAATGTCCGTTATTACTGCACGACTTTGGTCCCATAAAATCTGAATGCTTAGCAGTCAGATACCTTACCTTACTGGTAAGCCCTATATTGCATCAGCCAACCTAGTTAACGCACAAAGTAAATATGAATCAGTGAATATTAACTAATACCAATAATTTTTGGCTGATTCTGGTTGTTGCAGTTTCATCAAATTACTTCAGTGTACAACTATTGGTATTCGTTTAACATTCACTGAATTTGGCTTCTATCGTAGATATACAAAGAGTAAATCATTGAATACTGACTTGTGGTGATTTTGCACTGATATAATTGTATATATTTAAATATCACACTGATATAATTTGTTCAGATTTATCCGACGTTAAACATGGGAATATCTCTGGTAGTTTATGAATGTTCACTGCTTCCAGTTTATTCTGAAGACGGAATCATACTTTGGTTCTGGCGTGAGACTTGTCTTTCGGTTAGGCTAGTTTTTGTTATGAAATAGGCGTATCTTGTAGAGCTAGATGAAGACCGCGTCCAGGAGAAGACGCAATATGCTAAGAAGGAACCGATTTCTCGGGCAGGTAGGAAATGGCAAAGTATTTATGCTATAACTATGAAAAGCCGAAATCGAATCGGTCAGACTGGAGATATAATTCGTATTACCCCGAATGAAAGTCAAATTAATTTCTTCTGCACAATTTCTCTCGTTATAATCGTCCAAAATTTGATTGTGCTGTGACAGTGAAATTATCACTAGGTTAATTGTTTTATGTTACTCCAGTATTTACTACAACGTTCGAAAATTAAACAAGCCAGCATCAGTTGCGACTTGAACGATTTATTTCTCATATAGTGCCGAGATGTAAATACAGAGAATTTAAATGCCAATATTGATGCAAGCCCGTTTAAGCACATGCATTTGGCCAGCAAGACCCACTTACGTTACAAAAGTTCCAGTAAACCGCGAATATACACATGTTGTTCTGCGCTTAATTAATAAATATTGTCACATCGTGTTCATTTCGTACTAGACATTGAGGCGACAACTTACGTTTTGAGCGATACTGACTCTGAATCACTAGTAAATCAGTAACGTTTATTTATTTTTTGCTATGAAGGTTGCATAGCTTCAAAGGACTCCCGGACTCGGTATTTTTATTCTTCTACACTGGAAAAAAAATTTGCACAGACAGTTGAGAGAAATGTTTTGATCCTCACACAGTACGGGAAGATTATATAATTAAATTTGCAAATATTACAAAAGTTGGTTTAAGAGTAGTAATTTCAGCATGATTTAGGAACGCTACCTTGAATATTTGATAAAAACTGTATAGTTACATTTTGGCAAGGTTATACGTTAGGTGCGGTCAATTTACAAGTTACTTCGTACAGCCATGACATGATCAGTCCAAGATATGTCATCTCGGACCTCTCAGAAAAATAATCTCTACAATATAATTATTATTTTGGTCCTCGTGTAAAATAAATTTAAATAGATCAACGGAATTCACTGTATGCTATAGTACATGATGTGACATCTTAAAGTATCGACTACATATTGAGATAATTGTGAAATACTGTTCCTTGCGACTAAGCAACGATTGAAAACTTTATTCTGCTAAATATATTGATAGAAATTACATGTTACTAACAGAATATGTTTCAAATCATTTTTATTTTTCATCACTTAAGACGACGTGGTAGATAAATAAGCGCTGAGTTCTGCAATTGAGATCTACACTTTTTTTAAAGTCAATATAAATAAATTGCAACAGCATTCCTTAGTAATTATATTTACCAACTTTATGAGCAAACATTTACCAAGAATAATGCGTTTGTTAAGCGTGATCTCTTGCGCCGCAATTTAAATGTACAAGATTTTGGCGTCAGAGATTGTTCTTCCGATATACGTTACTAGAGAAAAAAAATTTGCTCAGAAAGTTGGCAAAACTATTGTCTGTGATTCCTGTTTTCTGATTTTTGCAAATTGGCTTCGAAACCTATAATTCTAAAGTGATGTTTTTAGCGATGAATTATATACAATGCACTCTTAATGCGCGGTAAACTTTGTTCAATATTTCAAGAGATAAACTGAACTAATTTATTTAATGTTATAATACAACTGAAGAAATACAAAAATAAAAACGGAGCTTATCAATGCCGTACTAATAAAACTCTAATTACGATCGATTCGCTATAATGCTCACTGTTCTTTGAGCTCAGCATATGTTTGACTGGCTCTGATTACTGTAGACTAATATAGTGTGGATCATTCCCAAACAAACCTGTCTTTGTTCGACCCCCGCTTTAAGTCACCTTGTCTATCGTTGCGTCCTCCCCAAGGCATTGCATCCGTAGTGTCGCACTGCATTGTCCCGGCCTGTGTCGAAACGTCTTCGTTGTTCCCAGCTGACCTTGCGCGTACCAATGCTCGTCTTGCGCAACTGATATTTCTTCACGTCGACCGCCCCAAGGCCAACGCGCAGGGCGGGGTAATTCTTTTTATTATTTCCAACCTCAGCATCTTTCGTCCGTTGGGAGATGAAATACAAGGATGTGTTGCATTTCCAAGGACATTGTGGATGCTACACTACGATGCAAAGTTGCAAATATTTCTAATGTGCATTTTTTTTTTTCTGTTGGAATATAAAATATCTCCTAGGGATTCGCAGCGGCCGAGTGATCCGACCACTCGCCTTCAACCCAGCCGATCCGGGCTCGATTCCCGGAGAGATCGGTGCCTTAATATTCACATGTGAGAATCGTGCCGAACGACGTCGGTGGCCGGCAGGTTTTCTCTGGGATACCCCGCTTCTCCATGATAGGTCCTTATTTCATGCCATTCTTCGGGGTTCGCAGATTGTCTACGAGCTCCCATTCATAAAATCTGCATTCGGGATGCTATACCCTGGTCCTCGGATATTCTTCTCATACGACATGTACACTATAAATCTGAATTAGTGAATATTCACTGAAAACGCTGATGGATGGAGCAGTTTCAACAATTTGAATCAGTAAAAGTGGTCACTGTATAATTTGTGAATATTCACTGATTTCCTTCAGGAATGCCAAAATCTCACAAATGAATAAGTAAATACTCACCCGTTTTTCCATTTGTTTTCAAACAACAGTTTTCACTTATTGAATCAGTAAAAAATTACTGGAAAATCTGTGAACATTCACTAATTAACTTGTGGAATGTTGGCACTCTTTATCGGAATCAGTGAATAGTCGCCGATTTCACAGTGGTTTCTCACGATTCAGTTTGTTGAAACTGCTCCATCCATCGGCGTGAATTAGCGACTATTCACTAATTCAGATTTAGAGCGTACAATTATTAATTTTTTACCTGCAAGGGGCACCTGATATTTGCGAAAATATTTTTTTCTAAGCTTACTTCAAAACTTTGTGCGAATATCTGCAACTGTTTATTGGCAGCGTGTTTGTGCTGTGATGTCTCTCATTTGACTGTGCCAATCACAATACGTTTATTGGACACCACACGTCAGTAATTTTACGGTAGAACCGTAAGACGCTGAGAGTTAAAAACATCCAATCATTGACCATATAGATTAGCTGCAGATGTGCTCACAAGGCACTGAAACAAGCGGGTGTCAAACTTTTTGCGAACATTATGTAGGCCTACCCCTGATTATAAGAAAATTTGAAAACAAATCTTACTACGAAATTGAATTCAATTAGATAGAATAATCGCAGAATGTGGTCATCCTAGCCGCTACGCCAACCGGCAGAGATCTGTAAATCTTTCTTTAGTAAATTATATTCTCAATACTGTAAGACTCATAGAACTGTGACGAGGGATACTTCAGAACGGGGCCGAAGGGCACGGGATGAACGGTGAAAATTTTGGCAGTTCATATGCCAAATCGTAATACGGTGTTTGCGACACATTAAAGGACATGATTTAGTACGTCTTGACTGGGCAGGTTAGTTAAGTATCACAAACTGCAAATGTATCTCTCTGTATCGGCTGTTCTGACACTGAAATCCACCCAGTTTGGATGTTTTTCAATTGGTTTTGTTTACCAGAGAAAGATATACGTTTCAGGCAATTTCACAGGATGGTTCAAGACGAAGTGTGTGGATTTTGTGTGGTGATCGGTTAAAAAAGTAAGCCGAAAAAGTGTTTTAAATTTTCCCCTAAATTGAATATGTTGTGAGTAAGGTATTCTGTTACCAGACGTAAAAAAATCTCTTAAAATAAAATAAAACATTTTGATCTTCCAATTTTGAACAATATTTAGAGTTTCGTTGCTTAATATCAAGTAGTAAATTTACTCTGTATTGAAAGAAATTTCAATCTATCCTAAATGCTGTATTACGGGTCTCATCACTCTTACTATGTTCACTTTTCTGAAGTTAAAACATAATTTTGGCTTATTTGTTTCAAATTATCACCACACAAAACTAGGACATCCTCTCCTGATTCACCTTTTATGCACACGTTTACTTAAAAAATAATATCCAGGTTGGCTCATAAAAAAAAGTTGATAATGTGTTTACAAATTGCTCAGTATTGTGGAACTAATAATGCTTATTTAATTAAGATTGAAAATATATCTGACATCATTTATTGTTTAAACGCTCCTCAAAGTCCCGTTACTTAATATGATTTCGTTTTAATTTTACTAGGTACAATAAACGTAATTTTAATTTATATTTTTATGTGTTGCATTAATATTACTAAATTAACACTTTTTTATGCTATCACCACACAAATGTTTCATTCTCCGTCCTCGTCCTGTATAGTTGTCTGTTGTGCGTGTCATTTACACGAGTTGCCAACAAAAATGCAACACATTTGGACTTAACATCAGTGATGGTCTGTAAGCAGAGATGATGGTTAGAGACGATGATTTATAGCGGGAAAACTTTGTTTGCTGGGTTTCAACACACGTTGAGCTTACCAGAAGATTACTGGCTTCAGCTTGTACGTGGAGCTGTTACCCTATTTGACTGAGACAATAAGGATCCCGATATTGTAATATTTGATGCCTGTTGTTGGTCTGCAGACAGCTACGTTGTGTCAGAAGTATATCACCCAATCATACACTTCACAAGAAACTACAGTGTTTTCAAGGGGTATGTTGGCACAAAACATTTTCGCGATATACCGTCATCTCTGTCTACAAATTATAACTTGGAATAGTGATTTATCTGGAGGAAAAGTTGACTGTTTGCTAGGATTCAGTGTAATGTTTTCATTGATGACACTTTCCTTTCGTTACTTGTGAGTCCCTATTTGACTGTGCCAACGCTGACTATAGTGAGCTACGAGAGAACGTCAGTGATTCGTCTGTAAACAACTAAACTGTGTGACATAACTGTCGTTCAATCCTACAAGGCACAAGACGCTACGCTGATCTGGAGAACAAGCTGGCAGAAAATAATCTCGCGATTGATTTTCCGCAATTTCTAACTATAACTAAACCAAAGGCGGGTCAAGACATCCAGGACATGTTCCAGACCACATGCGTGAAATGACGTATCAGTTCTTTTGATTCGAGCCAAACTTCGCTGCCCCTTACTGGCCTCTTGTACGACAACAATTGAAGTTTACGTCATTTTATTATATTTACGTTTATTTGAAATATATTTTTGGCACTTCCACGTATGGAAACTGTATCACAATTAGACGTCTGCTTAAAAGAAGTTATCCTTTGCTTATGAAAACAAAAATCTCTATCAACAAATGCAATCTAATACCAACACATCAGTTTCACCAGCTTTTGGGCATAAAACTTAATTTAGTTTTCAGCCTTGTCGCGTCCTCGACGCGAATAACAGGTAACATTTTTAAATTCGGAATTCGTTTCGCGTCTGCATTTTGTTGCGCTGACGTCACGGAATCCTCGAGGCTGAACGGCTTGTTATTTTATTCGCTTCGCGCACTCCGCGTCGCGTCCGTCGCTTGGTTGTGATTACAGCATGTCCGTGCGACTCACGCCCCCGCGCGGCAGCTCGTGGGTGGTTTGTTGGAGGGGTTGAAGGAGGCAATGCGACATTCCGCACACGACCCGCGGACCGCGCTTGGGGACGGCGATCACGTGCTGGACGCGTCGTCGTCGGCGCGAAGGTCCCGGCCAGGAAGTTGGTCGCTGCCCCCGCGGCCACGGAACACGTCGGCATACAGAAGCGAAACGTTAGGGTGGTCGTGCCTTCGACGCGAGCGGCATCTACATGTTGACATTGTTTCACAAGTCCGCAGAACATACAAAGCAGAGAGTCCAGAATTTACAGTTTACCCATGATTCACTGCGCGTAGCCTACAGGGTGTTTATAAAAGTATGTTACAAACTTTGCGAGACGATTCCTTGTGAAAGATGAGGTAAAGTTACATAGTGCAGGGTTTCGGTTGGCGCAAATCCTAAAGGGGAAATTCACAATTGAAATTTTACACAAAAACCACAACCAACATTGCTAAAATAACCAAAAGTAGGAAATAAATAACAGATTTCTGGGTGCGGTTTACTAATAACAAGATTTGAAATATGTAAAAAAAAATGGTTTTGAATACCTGTCACCTTCAGCAGATAACAGGGTTGACCAAGCCTTTATTCGGCATAATTTTATTTTCAATAGCGTTTATGACTAATAAGTGACACGATTTGTAGGCAATATGTGATGTAGGTATACAAAGTTCAACCCCATTATATAATGAAGGGGAAATATGTTCGAAACCATACTTTTCACAGATTGAAAATTCTGTTGTTATTAACCAGCAACCGGAATTCCATTATTTGTTTCTCCGTTGTTTTATTTACTGCGAGACAGTAATAACTGGGCTCGGGGAAGAGAAAAGTTGTTACATTTAATTTTTAACTGAAGAACTATCAATTTTGACTTTTAAAATTGATTTACAAAAATATTTATCCAGCATCGTGTAGATTTATATTCACTAAAGCTGTGTGATTGTTGGTTTATATGCTTTACCGACACCAGTGCAACTAGCGGCAGAAATTGTCCATTGCCAAACTAACAACACTGAACTTCCTAACCTGTAGTAGAATGAGCCTTACCCTGGGCACAGAATATTTAGGAATACAGAAGTGAAGTAGCCGATAGGCCAGCGAACTCAGTCGCACGCGCGAGCAAAACAGCATCCTTGGCCAGCAGCATGGCGGAAACACCTACAGCCAATCAGCGTGATACAGCTGCTCTGATAATCGGCAGCCAGGCCAATAGGAAACCTGCTGTAACATGCAGGGGCCAAACAGACACGGGGCTGGCACCAAAAGTCTTGGGCAGCCAATAAGCGGCGAAGTTCGCCAATACCAAACGAGCCGCCGCGTCATTTCGCGTCTGTATTACTATTTAGTCTGTGCTCTGGGTTAACAGCACTTCTGAGCTTCTATCAAGGCGCCTGGAGAGACTCACGCAAGCTCGAGGTAGACGTCACGCGACGCGCGTACGTCAAATATTTTACGAGCCGGCTACAAGATCGGCCGGCAAGATTGCACAACATTGTGCCTTTAATTGCCCACGCTTCCAGCGTAGTGTTTTTTTAATTCGCGTCACCTAACCTACTGACTTTGCAAGGCTCTGAGCAAGGAATTGCGCTGGAGAAAATTGGCAAACCTGCTACGTAGTTGCTCGCCGCGTTACGTAATCCCTCTTGCGGTCGAAGCAAACAGCGCTGTAATAGGTTGGTCGCGCGTCGCGAAGCCGAGAAGGTAGGACGAGAACTGACGTTTATTCCGTCTAATGAGTGGTGTGTGAGCGGGATCCTAGTCGTAAAACATTCTCCCCGACACATCAGAGCGGCTGTACGTGGCAGGCATGAATAGCAGTTGACCTGCAGACTTAAAACACCTTAGTCGCTCCTCTTCCGGAAGCAAAATTGTTTTGTTTATCGTTGTTCTCTTACTACGTAGGCCACCTGCCTGGTGTTGCACAGTACATAATTATTAATAATAAAAAGTATTATTATTAATTTATTTGGGATTTTTTGTGTCTCCCAACAACCTAGGCAAATAACAGGAAGCGACATACAAATACGTGTAACTACACAGCTACGAACATAAACAAAGCTACCACATGTACGGCAGATACACATACGAGGATACTATATAGGCCTACATCTACACTGAAAACCCCCATACAACTATCGCATATCTACAAACAATACGTATGACTACAAATTAATTTACGTATACGTAACTACCCACACGTAGCATATACACATAAAAGTATATACGGTACAGGTTTCCTCAGTTGCATTATAATAACAAACTGAATTTAAGTAATTGTGTCTACAATCTTTCTTATTTAATTTTTTTATTAGTAAATCGTTTAAGATTCCTAATACTGGAGCGGCAATTTTGAATGCATCGCATTATTAAAATATTATTCGTTTTAGAGCAAAATATATCATAAATCCGATTACTATACTGGGGTGTTCACAGGGAGATGTTGTTGCTTATAGCTAGGAAGTTAATTTTATTTAGGAAGAAGTTAATCATAAGTTAAATAATTCTTTGTTAACTTGTTTATAAGATTGACCGACCGTCATAGATAACAAGTTGTTAGTTTATTGGCACAGCCATGTATCGGTCAGGCTACCCACGCCTATGACCAAACTTTTGAAATACTGTTCTATAATTTTTTCTTACACCTTATTTATTTGTGCATTTCCACTACTTACATGTATACAGATAGCAATGTGAGTAATAAATATATTATACGTGTATATTATTTCTTGACAAGTCAGTATTAAAATGCTAATTTTTCCAGAACTGACTACATTTACTGTACGAAGCCACGCCGGGCTCGATATTCTTAGGTAGAAGACTGAACAGGCAAGGTTTCCTTAGACCCAGGTGGGCAATGCAATGTGCCTACAACGTGAGTTGATCTGGTTAGTTAACTAAGACTAGGCAAGATAACGGAGTGTCGTGCGATGTCGCATTCTGGTGGTTGGCTCTTGCAGTGTTGCCAGTACGCACGCGACGTTATAAATGTGGACGGGAAACCTTTGAGATAAGAGAGGAAACGAAGGCGCTCTCTGTGCGATCTCTCAGCTACGATGGATCTACCATTTGACGAGGTTCTTTCCTAAGTTTTTGAAGTTTATGAGTGTTTAGTTACGCGCAACGAGGTTTCCAGTTCTTCACGCACCCTCTTTCCTCGTCGCATCATTAATATAACCGCAATTCGGGCCTAGACTGTTCTACCCCTCGACACAATTGTGTTTCATATGTTTTTATTTTTAAAATATCTCGTTAAGAAAAGTTAGGTTCTGAATATGAGCACTAGTACAGAACAGGTAGAAGATGCGACTCGCTACATGAACATCACAATTTTTTAATGTAGGTACATCAACTTCGTCGTTAATGAGATTGTTAAAGAGATTTGCTTAAATTAAAAAAAACAATACTCATTAAAAAGGGTTATGAAGGAAACAATTATCGGTTTAGCACTGGATGGTTTAGCAAAAATACAGCATATATTCCAAATCTAAACAAAATGCCGAATCTTACGAAGCATAATGTCGTTAAAATTAGTTTCTTCAGAAACTATTTTACTGAGCATTCGTCAACAATTTGTAACATTTCCTCGGTGTTCTGGTATCGCGTGAAAATTATGACATAATTAAAATATGTCGCACTTGTTACTATGTTCTCATAACTATACCAATTAGCATACATTATATTTTAATCTGAATTTCTGAAAACATAATATATATTTTTTTTAGAAATTCCTAAGTTTATTTTAAAATTCACGATCTGGTGCTAATAAACTAATAACTTGTTATCTATGACGGTCGGTCAGTCTTAGAAACAAGTGAACAATGGAATATTTTAAAAACAAAAATAATATTTCATTAAAATGTACACCTTCTGCAGTACGTGTACTAATACGAAAAAGCCGTAAGTGATATTGCACATAAAATACTGACAGGCTTACTCCACGCTAACTCATCATTCCTGTAAAGTATAGAGGGTAAGTCAGAACAAAGTGTGTTAATTTTGCATGGTAATAGTTGTAGGAAAAGTAAATAAATATTTTTCCAGTTTGTCCATTAAGCGAATTGTACAGTGGGAGTAATCGTATCCTGAAACTTGACAATAAAAATGCAATTGCCATAAACGTAAACTAATGTATCCCTTGATACTAAGCAATGAGACTCTGAATAGTGTCGAAACACTGGACGATGAAGTATATTTTATTTTACTTAAATAAGTAACATTATAGAGAAGATATTAAGGAAGCAATTCTCTTACCATATTTACTTCACGGGCAAATTCAAAACATATTTTCTACTTACTTTTTCATAAAATATCAACATGCGAAATCAACAGAGTCCATCCTGACAGCCTACAGATGAACGTGCAAACTTACTATTCTTGCTTTACTGTTGCGAAACCAGCGATTCTCAACCGATACTACATTACTTCATAATTATATAATGGAACCAAATCTTACTCGTGTGATGACGCAATAAAGAAGAAAAACCCTGCATCCACTGAAAGTTACAACAAGAAACCATTGGATACCGTAAACATTAATTAAATACGAAATGTGTTTCGCACGGATTTAATTATGCTTATACCTTTCATGCCGAAATGTTAACTACGATGTTGCCCTGATTGGCGAAGCACATTATTTATTATCTGCACTTGCATTTACAGGAAAGTGTTGAAAATTCACCCGGAAAAGACTTATATGTGGAATTAATCGGTTTAACAAGAGTCTGGGATATGCCGACTGAGGGACAAATATAGCACAGTTCGATAGTACTTATTTTGATCATAATACGTACATTGGATATATATATATATATATATATATATATATATGTGTGTGTGTGTGTGTGTGTGTGTGTGTATGAAATTCTTAAAAAAAATGTTTCTCTGCATTTTTTTAACGATGCGCACTTTATAAGTATTTTGTAATGCCAACCAGCGACCATTCTTCAGTATTCTCGTAACAAAGATACTTTGTATTCTTTGTGAAACATTCTTTGTAAAAGGTTTAAAAATGTTTTTGTCGCACTACAGTTAACATATGGTATGTTAAAAATATTTTAACTTTAAAGATATATCCTACACAAGTTTCCAGATATGATCCCAGGACATTGCCCGAGACACCAAAACGAACAAATTTTTCTAAGGTTGCGTTTCTTCAGAGATTTGTTATTTGCTTTGCGAGGACTTCCGGATTTTAATAAGCCATTGTCCGACAATTGTAAACTGAGGGTTTGTCTGAACACTTTTTCAACTAATTACATTGAACAAATGGTTTTATTTAGTCCAGGCAATGAAGGATGGTAATGGTTTTTGTTAACTTTTATAATGACCTGGGCTATATATATATATATATATATATATATATATATATATATATATATATATATGATTGTGTGGTGTTTCTATAATATAGGACATAAATTATCTAATGGGTACATTCAAATACGTAATACATTTTGCACATTTCGTTGAAACGAGTATAAATATTTCTCACGATTTACTCAAGTAACCAGAAAAAAAATTTTTTGCCAACGGATTTCCGTAGATATGTTTACAATGAAGGAGCATCAGTGGAAATATCACATTCATACAGTGTTCCTCCCTCCAGAGGATATTCTTCTTTATGAGGACGTGAGGTTTGCCCTGTCTTCCACAGCCTTCTTTTCTTATAGCATCAAGCCAAGCACCACCCTTACCTTCGTCGTGGATGTTTCTGATGCTCATGTTGTGTTCGCGGCCATGTCGCAGAGTAGTAATTCACGTGTCATTGAGGTCGCTGATGAAGATGCGATTCCTGCCCCCTTCCCCTTAGTATCGCCAGTTTTTTTCCTTCTTTTCTCTCCCGTCGAAGATGCTGGGACTGAAAGAGGCTATGGCAACAGGAGGCTTGGAAAGGGGAAGTGAAAGAAAGGGGGAAGTGGGAGTGGGTACTTGTACGAAGCAGTAAAAGCCTTGCCTTGCCTCCCTGCAGCCACAACACGAGCCTGTACACATTTTGCAGAGCGAGTTGCAGCAACGGGAAACGTCATCTTCCCTCTCGGTGCGTTCTTTTTTTATTATTATTTTTTCTTCTGCGAGGTTGTGGCTCCCACCGCGCTGGTGCTCGACCGGACCGGTTCCGGGTTCGACTCCCTGACCGCGGACGCTTAACTCCCGCCCACTCATCGTCAACGATGAACGAATGGTTTACGACAAAAGGTGTGGCATCACTGACTGAGATGAAATTACTGTTCTTTATATTGTTCAGTTGTTAAGAAACACATATTAAATATGTATCATTTTGTACCCTAGCAAAATACATTACGTTCCTAATAAACTCATAAATTCATAAATTTTGACCATTTAAAGAGAATATGTATGCATTTGTGCCTTTACAAGGTCACCATTCTATACGTAAGTAAAAATTGGTAGCTAATGCCGAAGGCATTTGCGTAGTATTAAAGCGCTATAATAATATTTTGTTAGTAATTTCAGTGAAAGCATTGTAATGATTAAAAAATATGACATTTAACTAGCAGGATGAGACCCCGTCTTAAGGTTCGGTTTAATTGCAATATTGAATTTTATTATTTTTCGCTTTTTTGAAATTCTAAGAAGAAAAAGGTTAGATATGCGATTATACCTGAAATTCTATTTACATTTCGCTAGAGTACAAACCTTACGATTTAACTGTTAACACATAATTACGCCGCAATGTGTGTGGCAAATTTTTTATATTCATATTTTGCCCGAAAAATTGCGACCTAACTATATACATTACTAGCTCTATTACCATGCTTATATTGTAGCTCAAAGTAAATAGAATTTGCGTAAAGTAGCCAATTTAAGATTTTTCTTCTCAGAATTAAAAAATATACGAAAAATAACAAAATTAAAATGGCGCCTAAAACCGAGCCTTTAGAAGGCGTGGAACATAATTCAACGCTAAAAGCATTAATCTATAACTGTAGGTTCCTTGAAGCCAATTTGCAAACATTAAACAATAGCAATCCTAGACAATAGTTTTATCCAACGTTTCAAACAAAATTGTTTCCAGTGTTACGAACTTCTGAGGCACATTCTCTGACACCGGAACCTCGTGCATTTAACTGCGGCGCAAGAGATCACGCGTAACGAATTAGTAATTTTGGATATATATTTACTCACAAAGTTGGCAAATATCATTTTCTGGGATTGTCATTGAGTATTTTATCAATATTGGCTTCGAAAAGCGTAGATATCAATCGAAGCTTTCAGCGTTTATTGATCTACCACGCACTCTTAAGGAGGCCGCCAGTTTATGTGTGTGTGTTTGAGTGAGGCAAAAATCTATGAAACGCTAAGAGCGACGCCGGCCGGCACATGTATTGTGATATCGCCTCTACAACCAAAGTCATATACGTGTACGCAGTGTTGCCTCCGTAACGTATTCACCGTGGGACTTTAAACAGTGGCCTTATCGTTCCATTTAACGCGTCACTGTAGCAATTTCGAACCAATCGCGTACATATACCTTGAGAGACAACCTTCTAAAAAATACGGTTTTAGCAAAGTTTGAGTGCTTTGAAATAATGCTTCTAATGTACGCAGTGTCTTAAGTGTCAATATCACAATTAGTCTGAAATGTGTTTTCGTTTTGTAGGTTACCATTGTGGACGCACGCTATCTGGTCTGTGAGAAAAAATTTTAAATTCGAACACGCTGCACGCAGCTCGAGCGCCAGCAAGGCGGTCGCCTTAAATTATTTTGTTGGGGCTTAGAACCTGATGAACTTGCGTACATGCCAGAACTTACTTTATTTTATTCATCTCGGTGCGACCCACGTAAATATAGAATGTATCGGGCAATTTTTCAATGTCTTATAATCTGTGGGAAAATAACCAAATAATGCTTGAAAACAACTACAAATATTATTTTTTCGAATAAATGTTATTCCTGTAGCAGACAACTATATTTGTTGGGAGCAAGATTGTGAAAGGTGGCAGAGCCGTACCTTACATAATTTAACACTAACCTTGTTTTCGCCAGGGCTCCGAGATAGACCGGACCCTTAAAAATTACTGCAGAAACACCAACCCTTTAATATCACCCACATAAATAGGCGTAGAGAACTGAAAAATGGTGCATAAATACTTTGGCCAGTACTTAAGGTTGCCGCCTGATCAGGTCGATGACCGGTGCGCAGAACTTCGGCCGATATAAGTAAGTGTACGCTTTCGTGACGACTACTTAGGAAGCGCATTTAATTAACGTTTAACGCGTGTATACGTTATCTATCTCACGTCTTCCGCTAATCTATCTATCTAAGAACTCCTGATTTTCGAGAAAATAATTTTACACCACCTTGTTACATTTCCGTGTGTGTGTGTGTGTGTGTGTATATATATATATATATATATATATATATATATATATATATATATACACACACACACACACATCTAGCTATAATTCATGGTCTGTGATTGGTTGTTTAAAAATCCCGGCGTCTTGACAGTCTCCCTACCCGCAAATCTCAGACGTGCGTTGTCGCAGTAACCTTATTCTCACTGGTATGGTCATATGTCGACCCACGCACCTTAGGTACACGCTGCCAATAACTATAAAGCAGAACTGCGGTAGCGCATGTAAGGCATTGAAACATTTTGGGTGCGAAATTATTTTCGCGAAATTGAGACATTATACGATATTTCCTCGCTGCCGAAAATGGCAAAAAACAGTTGCTTTATTTCGGTCATTTAGAAATATAAAAACTTTCGTATAAAAGTTTTAAAAAATGTATAGGCGTGTATAATGAATTTTTTTCTCAAATGTTACTTTTTAAAATTAGGGTCACAACTTCTTTCCCCAAGAAGACTTCACTCAAGTTCAGTGACGTGTACTTAGAGGCTATAGTGACTGAGGCGAGACGAGCTTACTATGAAGTTCTGAGCGTTTCTGCACTTCCTGTACTACGTCATAACAATCAACACTATAAGAAATTGTTTGTAAATTTGCCACATGTGCGTTTAGGAACGCCAAGAAAGTAGGTATGGTATAATTGTTTCCCAAACATCCATGGTAGCATTCCTAAACTTGTTTTATAAAACAGTTAAATGTATATTTAAGTTACCAGACTTGTATTGAAACAACTATAAACGTTTGCATATTTACAAGTTGGAAGTATGGTAACGGTCCCATACTGAGTTTAGGTTAATAACTTCCTAAACATTTTAGGAAGTTTTTTACTTAAGTTTGTAACAACATTTATTCAAATAATATTTTTATTATTCAAGTAAGTGGAAATCTTCCTTAAAGATAATAATATTTATCCAAATGTCTAGTAAATTATTGCAAAAATATTAACACAACCCCATAATAGTGTACACACAAATACTAATTCTCATTAACAATAATTTGATCTTAATAGGGTCACGCAGGACTTAAAAATAAACTGAAGTATTACATAATTTCAAGTGTCGTTATACTTTCTTAGCATCAAGTACACATTTATGGAAAGTTTGATTTACAGTATAAGTACTAAACATAAGAATTCCCAACGTTTAAATAGTTTTACTAGAGAGTATTCCACGAACGCCGTATGACAATCCCCGGAAATCTTGTTGCCTAACGCATCATCCTTTGCTGTTCGAATGGCAATAGTTATTACAGAGGTAGCATATTATTATTTTTTAAATTGTTTCCATTTCTTTGTAAATATACTGTACAGTATTTACAATTTTTTTACATGTTAGGTGGTCGTGTTACTCATAAGTTTACGTTAGTGCTTCAGGAGTGAGGGCCGTGCCAGAAGTGTTGTCTTGGCCATTAGGCGTGCGCTAGTAACTAGATGCCTGCAAATTTCCCAAAAATCGTGTGAAGAGCCATTAGATTTCAAAATCCTGTGTATATATGTTACCTTCATGATTAAGTCACTGCTTATTAAGCTCTTACTTGAGGACTTGGAACCAATAGCAAACCTACATGAAAACACTCACGGACTACCGTGAAGTACAACCGACCATTCACTGGAGCAGCAGACAATGAATAAGTATAGCCCGTTCGGGATAAAGTGAGCACTAAAGATTTAACCTTTGAAAATAGTCACTAGCCATTACTGCATATATTAAAAATAGTTACCTTTCTCTTTGTACGATTGGCAGCGGATTGACGAAAGCAGCTCTGCGTATTTTCCTATTTAAATGCAACAACACTGGAACAAATCAACTTAATCCGACATATTATTGTTTTATATAGTAAACACACATTTTTATCAAACAACGTGGCTTCCTACCAACTGCACGATTTATCTTACACACGCAAACATCAAATGATGTGTCCAGAGACGTAAGACATTTCTCGTCTTTAGCCGTTACGCGCGGAAAAACAGAAATTTAGCAGTGCTTTTTTGAGTGCTCATTTTATCCCGAACCGTCTATAGCTGAGTGTATACGCGAGAATATGGAGTCCGGCCAGCATGTCGTTGAACCTGCGAAATTTCCATATAAATGGAGACCGGAAGAAAACCTGTGTTTTCAAGTAGACAGCAGCTGCTTATCGTCTGCTCGCTTACTCAGTGCTACCGCGTGATTTGTCCTGAAGTCAGTAGCTTCTTTGTTATTGACTTAGTGCCATAATCGAGTGTAAAATAAGTCAAGAGTCAATTGAGACGTTCACTCAAAGTTATGGTTTATTGAATTCTTGTTTGTTCCCAAAACAAAATGCGGATTTTCCAGGCCTCCACATATAAAGATTGACATTGCATCACGTTCAATAACTGAGTTGCAAAGGTAAGTGCACTGTAAAACAACTTCCTAAAATGTTTAGGAAGTAATTAACCTATACGCAGTATGGTACAGTTACCATACTTCCACTTTGTAAACATGCAAACTTTCATAGTTGTTACAATACAAGTCTGGTAACTTCGGTAGACATTTGACTGTTTTATAAAAAAGTTTAGGAGTGCTACCATGTATGTCTGGGAAACATTTCTACCATTCCTACTTTCTTAGCATTCCTATACGCACGTGTGGGAAATTTACAAACTATTTTTTTAGAATGTGGGTTTAGCGTCTCGTCGACAGCGAGGTCATTAGAGGGTGACACATAACTTGGTATAATGACAGGAGATGGGAGACGAGTCACCATGTTAAGGGCTTGTTCCCGAGTTTTTTTTCAGACTGGTGACAGTATCTCACAATTTTTTTAAACCAAAAGCTTTGAAAAAATTTGAGTCAATGTGCAGTCACACGATGCACAATACTGTGGATGCATTTTTAAAAATAATGTCCCATTCGTCAGCAAAAAAATATTTTGCTTCATTTTTGCTTATTTACACGACAAAAAACGTTGTACTTTGGGCAAACCGTTCAATACATTTCTACAAAAGAATTCCGCTACAAATTATAACATATAAGTGTCAAAACTGTGGAGCGAAATTTTGATATGAGTATTAGGTAGCAATAAAAAAATAATATTTTCGAAATCACTGCAAAACTCGGTAACAAGGCCTTAAGGAACCATCCCAGCATTCACCTGTAGTGATTTCGGGAAACCATGGGAAACTGAAATCAGGATGGCCGGAGCCGGGGATCGAACCCTCCCGAATACGAGTCCAACGTGTTATGTGCTACTACAGATGACAGTCGTGTACATGTACGGCGATAAATAGAGAGTACATGTCTTGGAGAAACTTCCGAGTGTTGTTCCTGCCATCGTTGTGTAGGAGAACGTTCACAGCAAGAGCGTATAACACTCAGGTCGTTATCATATGATGATTCAGGGATCTAGACGACCTACATCATCGACGTCACGAGTCCTCATGTATTTTACCTCTCATAAGATAGCACCCTGTAATACTACAATTCTCGTGCACACGCGGTATACGGGATATCCAGAAACAAACCCATAATAAGTACACCTCACGAATCCTGGGCTAAATTAAAGACGAACATGTAAGTGGCAAAACATGGTACGCCGAAATTTTACGTGCACAATGCGTGGCAACCCTGCATGGAACAAGTCCCTTCTTGCGCCCCACGCCCAGGTAATATTTTATGTGTGTTACGTCAATTAAACGTAGAATCACGTCTGGATTGCTAGGGAATTTAATCTTCTCCCACAATATGCATGTTAGAACAGTACGATAAGTAAGATATTTGTGGAGCGCAAGAAAGGAGTAATTACAGTGCCATTTTGCCACATTATGCATGTAAAATATTATCGTACATTTTGCTATAAACATTTTCGCTGTCAGTTTAGCTCAGGTTTTGCGTGGTGTAGGTCTACATGTTGTGTTTATTTTTGGACAACCTGTTTACATTGACGGAATTCGTGTTGTATACTGAGAAAATTAGTGTCCTAAATCGCCCCCCGATGTGCAGCACATAAAACTATGTGGCATCTTCCTGAACGTAAATTCTGATCAGATGCCGATCAGCAATACTTTGAAGGATTGTTGGAACAGCTGTTGGTGACTTGCTTCACGTGCAGGTAAGTAGCTGAACGGCTCTATTGACCCATATCGGCGAATGTATCCAAGTCAAGGAGTACTATTTGCCTAAGAAGTGGTAGCATGCCCATACTCTTGTCACATTACTGATTATTGAAACAAATTCTTACGAACTTTCAGTATGTGGAATTTTCATTACCTCGCCTTCTTCTGGGCGTTTTCCTACTTTGTTTATGAGTGTATCATTAGTACACTCTAAAAAAATTGTAACATTTACAAGGATTTCTTTGTTCTTTTACAAACCCTTGTAAAAGTACAAAGATTTTCTTTGGAAAATGATTAATTTTGAAGTTACAAAGGTAAACTTTTGTAATACTGCAAAGGAATTCTGTGTACATATACCGACCATTCCTGCACTGCAAATTATTTTGTAAAATATGACAAGGCACTTAATCGTAGTTGTACAAACTTCTGTAAGTGTTGAAAAATTTTCCTTGTAACATTATTAGTTTATAATGTTAAATGAGAAAATATGTGTAGTTTACAAAAATCGTAAGTTGGTCGGAAATTACACGTGCAGTGATCACAGCCTCTGAAAAAAAGTATTTTTCTGGAATGAAGTGAATCTTTATATTAATTGCGTGCTTTAAAAGAAAGAATTATTACTGAACTTTACTGAACTATACATTGCATGTATACAAGTAAATAAAGACTTAGCCGTACAGGAATCATTGCTGCCGACCCCCCGTGGCTCAGTTGGTTGAGCGGCCGGCTTTAGTGCGGGGGGGGGGGTTCTGGGTTCGATTCCCAGGTCTGACTGGGTGTAAATTTGTGTTTGTCCATTTGGGTCTCAAAAATTGTCACTATACAAATTGCCTCACGACAAGTACTGGGGTCACTCAAACTAAGTCACATTAAAGGGGGGAATGTTTGGTGCAGTGATGATGCGGAAGCTTCCGCATCGCCGGTGCACCAAACATTAAAAAAAACTGTGGTCTAGTGGTAAAATGCGTAGGTTCTAAGCGTGGGGAGAGTGATTAGAAACTTAGCACCTCACGAGATTCCTTTTTGAATTAATTTAATGTAAACGTCCTTTATTCAAAAGTTATTTGATAAATAAGTTCAGTGTTATTTATGAAGTACAATGAACATTTAAATTTATTTTTACCTTATTGAATGTACAGATACAATGATAGTCCTTGTAATTTTACAAACATATACTTTGTATTTTATTACAAGGATAACCATTGTAGTTTTACAAGGAATTTCTTTAGCAACTGGGTTTCCAAGGATTTTATTAGTAAAAGTACAAACATATTTTTTGTCTGTAACTGCAACATCATATGGAAAAGTTTCGGTAGTTCCGATACCTGAAAGAGAATGAGGATGTACTGGTCAGCACATAGCAACGAGGTTTCCAGCGTCGGTGAAGGTTGATATGTGATCAGTAATGGAGGATCGCCGGAATGAAGGTGCAAGAGAAACAGGAGATCCCCGAGAAAATGTGCTCCGATGTGTATAACAGAAACGGCTCCAAAACACTGACATGTTTTATTTATCTACCACAAATATTTATATCTCTGTTTTGTTCATAAATTTCTGTAAACTTGTGTAGATTTCTTTAAATATAGCGATATCTCTTAAGTAATTAATGTATGTTTTAGGGTAGTTGTTTGTCAGTAAGCGCTTGAAAGCATTAACGTGATTTAAGTTTTTGTGACATGGACATTTTTATTAATGTATTTGTTGGTATTATAATGCTATTATTCTTGTTTATTTGTTAAATTTTTACGAGTGGTTGTTCTTATCAAGACGCAACTTAAGTATTTTTGTTTGCTAGTGGATGTTTCATGTAATTTCCAGTGGTGCACTTTTTTGTTATTATTGTTTTGTGGGTGGTTTATATGTTTTTGTGTACATAATAATTCATTTTGCCTGTTTTAATTTACGACTTTTTTTTGCTATTCAGTCCCGTTTTTGCATTAGATTCGTATTTTTTATGCATGTTCTCTCCGTTTTTTAGTATAAATATTTTCTAAAAAATTTGGGTTTTATACATTTGCTTACTTAACCATTTCGGCAAAATTCACATCTGAGCAAACTGGATGTAGTGCAGGTTTGATATTAGACTGTAAAACCTACAGGATTGTCGGACTTCAGTTGGAATTAGCAAACCTTACAGATAACTGCAAATACTTACTTTGCATGTCATTGTTTAGTAATGTTTACCTTCTGATCCTTTTCAGTGCTTAAATTGGTTCATTGACAAAGAACAAAACACCGAAACATTTTTTCCTTTGGAAAACCCCCAATAAAACAAAGATGTAAGTTATGGTGACAAATGTACTTCGTTAACCTGCTTTGTAGGCACTAGCGAAAGGAGAAGTGGGTACAAATATGAACCAAAATTAAGGTTGTAAAAAGTGATTAAATGTCAGAAATATGTTATTCATTACAAGTATTCAGTTTATAGACTTTTGAACCACATGACAATTTCAGTTAAATTAATTTAACTTAGTTTAGCTTGATTTAGTGGTAACTCGAAACGAAGGGTGTACTAAAGCTAAATTAGATTTGGTAATAATTTCATGGGAAGTGGAGGAATTCAACCGTGTTTCACAATAATTAATATCGAACAAAAGTAGCTTTATTATTTTTTGTATAAATTATATATATTGTATTATCGGCAGGCTTAAACAAATAAGGGATTTATGTTTTATGTTAAACATGATTTTAAAAATTTTAATTGTACACTATATTTAGAAACTTGTAATACTTGAAGTTTATAATTTTTTATCTAGTGAACATTTTTGTATGGTTTGTGTATATATTTTCAGGTAAGCCATATGGATATGTGAGTGCTCATGAAGTTGTACGTTTAGCATAATTTTCATTGATTACGCCTAAGAATAAATTACTAATAATCTTGAAAGTAAACTGTGCTCTAACTACGTTTGGACGTTAGAAACTTCACGAAAATATTTTAATTAAAAATTAATGGTATTTTTAAGTTATCCTTCCAACAGAGTTGCAGATATACAATAATATAACATGAAATATTTTAATTTGAGTGAGTGAATTTTTGTAAAGTGTATGTATGAATTAGTCTTTTCCAACTATCACACCATAATAATAATGAGTATCGAATTTCTACGTCAAAATGTGTTAAATGTATGTCTATTACTTTTATGTATAACATTTTCATGTACCAGAAAATTACAGAAAATAAAATTTGTTTTTAAACATATATGTGTAATTTTTTGTTAGTGCAAAGTGAACCGATCCGTTTTCGTGAAAATTTAGGGTGTAAGAAAAACAAACTTGACTGTCGTAAAAAGAATAACTTAGTTATAGACTCGTTTAGGAACATAGCCTACTGTATAAAATTCAGCGAATTCATAACAATATAAATTCTTATTGGAAAATTCATTTTTTATTTATTTATCCATGTTTCTTAATGGGAAATGTTCACCTTTCCATTTCTATTAGGTTTTTTGCAGGATGTTCCATAAAAAGTAACTGCAGAACCTAGCTTTGTTCTTACACAGTGACAAACAACTTTTAAAGACATTATCAGATTTGTGTTTCTCACGTGAGGATTTCCCGTTCCATTTTATAACACCTCACCAATGGAAGCCAAATAAAATATAATAATAATTTTGTCTGACTTAATTCAAACACGACTATGAACATATTTCATTAAATACTATGTAAACAAATTTGAAAAGTGTCGATATATAATGCTCTATTTTGGCTCAAATGTTTGCTGAAACGTGTTGATGCAATTTATTTTGGATCTAATTCTAATTTCTCTTTCATTGAAACTTTAACGTCCGCTGTTTTTCTTAGAATTTCTTCAAAAAATAAAAATTATTACAGTGAAAATTACATGACGCAAACTAATTTCAGTTCAAGAGCAATTTTCAGATGCGAATTTACACGGCAGCAAAGTGCAATTTTGAAAATTTTACTGTGAAATATAAAAAATTCAAGCTCCCGTTCTCACACTTAAATTAATTTTGTCACTTTTGATGCATATCTTTTGACAGCTTTCTTACATTGATACTTGACAAACGCTCCACAATTTAAAGCATTATGGAAAAAAATTGGTAAGTTGTAGAGAAGCACCGTACACATTAATTAACAATAAAAATTTATTGTTTTAGCGGAAAACCATAAAAGCTCTCTCTTACTCGAGAAATACACTGTCAAGAACTCTTAAAAGCAATTATAATTCGTATTGGCTTAAAAACCCTGAGAAAAGTCGCACATTTTCCTAAATTTGTAATAAGAGTTTCGATTTTCGTGTATTTTCATTTTACAGTTTGATGTTATTCCTTTCGTTAAACAAGGATAGTAAAAACTGAACGTTGTGGTTAATTTATTCAGTCTCACGAAATAGAAAACACAAAAATACTAAATAATTTCTGTATGGTACTCCTTGCGAATACATTTTGAAGATCTGTGTTTCCAATGCGGAAGTGTAATTTACACTACATGAGATATAACACTGGCAAACTTTGCAAATAAAGATAAGAAGTCAAAAAGCTGCAGTGCAGCGGATACAATCTAAATGCAATAACATTTTTAAAACTAAGTAACATAAAGAATTTATGTATGTGTATATAATCTAAAATTAAAATTCTGTAAGATATACTAGTGTGCCTAACATCCTATAGCATCTTCTCGGACATGTCTGCATACAAAATAAAATATCATAATTAACGACCTTAGTTACGAAACATAAAATTTACCTCAACTCTATGATAGTGCAAATAATTTTGAAATAACTTTCCAATTCAGTTGTAAAACAGCAAATGCCTTACAATTAATTCGTAAAAAAACTAATGCAGAAGAATTTCGGTCTCGTATATTTTATTCACGATAGTAAAATTTTTCATAATGATTGATTTAGTTACAACTGAGAATGTGTAATCTTTTTGATTCGTCTCCATATAATATTTCTTACGATATTACAAATACATAATTTAATAAAATAACCATATTAAATTTATCTCGAGGTCCGCCAAAATAGGAGAATTTTAATACTTTTACCTCTGTTAGGAGTTAGTAGTTTTTTTTTTTCGTTCGGTAGTTTTAATGAAATAATGTATACTAAAATGAAGATTATTTTTCTAGCTGCTACCCCAGTGGGTAGCTTGTTTTTCCCTGAGCAAGTAACCAAAAAATCAAAATTTGCTCTCTTGATAGAATAATAATAAATATAAGCATTTTAAGGTTTTGGATACAAACTGCTATTTAATTACAATAAATAATGAGTGGCTAGAATACTAGCTGCAGAAGTAAATTTAGTTCTCACATAAATTCCCTCGTTTCATCTGTTTTTGACTGCACTAATACGACGTCATTGATGTTATTATTAATTTCGAGTAATATGCCGCTAAGATACACAGTACGAACTTTTAATTGAAAAACATACTGTTTAAGCTACGTGGACGTAGAGCAAGAAAAAACTTTATTACATGATTAAAAACGATGGTTTAAGTTTCACTGTAATTATTTCTAATAAACAGGTCTGTCTGAAACCATTCAGTTCTGAACAGAAGTCGTACGGTGTTCGTCCAAGAATGTGGTATAAACAATGAACAGGACATAAGTACGTAGTATTCAAGCCATAAACAAATAGCAACTCCTCGATTTAAAAGCCATTGCGGACGACCGTAAACTTGGACGACTGCATGTTTTCGAGACTGCTAACCATTAAGAATTATGGATCTAATACAATGGTGGCCAAGCGCCGTAAAATGGCGATAAAGTGTGTTGATAATTTACAGTTCCACTTGAGCGAAAGTGACTGCCACCGACAGTACTGCAAACACAAAAGACATGCTCGATGAAGCTGTTCAACTTGCTACTTGCAAAACATAAACTGCTCAACGTTTATTGAAAACATTCCCCGGATAACAAAGAAGAAAAAATAAGAAAGAAATAACATCTACTTAGACAATTTGACAAATAAAATTACTTGTTTCTAATGATTATATTTTCATCGTAAATTAAAATAATTTTAAATCATACTACGATATGAAGTTTAGCCTATTTTCTTGCAAATATTGTCCGTATTTTGTTTGCATTAATTTAATTAATTCTTCATAAGTTCGAGACAGTCATTTTAAAGAATTAGTTTCAGAAATGTTTCGAAATTATTAAATACTAACCGGTTTTAACAGCGTAGCTGATCTAAAGAAAACCGCACACAACTAAAGATATATATGGAATGAAATCATAATCTTCAATAACAGTATTACAAAAGGAAAACTAATTTTCTCTGGAAACGTTTATCTTCATCGAACTACCTTACCATTACGCCAATGTGAAACTCGTATAAACGATGGAACAGTTTTGATTATTTTATTCGAAAGCTGGGCTTATTTACTTTCTAAAATTTTTATCAGTTTTTACTTGTCTAATTATATGTAAGTTAATAATAGCATGTTCAACATGAATTTATTTGGAATGTCACTATCATTGTCACTGTAGGCCTACACTTTTTAATAATGCCTACAAGGAATATATAAATTATACCTGTTTGTAGTTAAGCTAGTTTTGAATGAATTCAATTATAAAGGACAACATACTTTAGCTACAACCTGTGGTTAAATAATTAAAAACATATTCACATACTTTTCCTTCCCACATCATTCAGTGACTTAAAAAACTACGCAGAATTATATAAGCTTGGTACAAAATATTTAGTAAAATATCTTTTATATATTTCAACACATATTTATAGTAGTTTATGGCTTTTTGTAAACTCTTTTGTGTGATAACTCTTGTATGGATATGAACACTAATTCTACTCATTTTAATTTTTCGTTACAACTGCACTTAGCATATCGAAAAGAATGTTCTACACGTCCATTAAATTTATAACTAAAAGTATTACAGCTCAGGGAAAATTGTTAAGTTATCCTAAACTGCTTAGTGTTCTAGTCTAATCAGTTTACTGTCCTTTATATGCGATATAGTGTATATGACGTTTTAAGTACGTTCCACACTAAATCGGTTTGTATAAATATATTTGCTTGAATATAATTTGAATGCTAGGTACCAGTAAATTATAAGTTTAAATTTTTTAGGTTCATTTTACGATTGAATAATTACTATTGCAATGATTTTATATTATCACAGCAACAACATCATGAGGTATTGTTAATGAAATTTAATAATTAAAATCTGAAGTGTAATATTTTTAAACTTATATTTATTTATTAAATTTAACATGTTCGTTTATTATAGAAGATAGTCGATTATTTCATATATTTCTCACCGGAAATATTTTGATTATATTTTAATTTAGTTCAATAATTTTGCTGGTTCAATTGGTTTATGTTGTATAAGTCCAAAAGAAAATTTTATTTAAACCCTCCGCACTGAAATCACCAAATATTTTAGAGCTTACATGTTCTAAATTCATAGCAAAAGTAATAAAACTTAAGGTAAATTGTTTAGTAGTATTGTAATTATCACTGTTCCCTTCCAGAGTTGAAGACTATTCAAATGTGCTATCCGTTAACAGTTCACTATGAAAAAAGAATTTCTTCAGTTAGTAGTTATTATGGACTACGAACCTTCATTTAAATATATTTTACATTCATTTCAGTGTTTGTCGAGTTAATTTACAGACACGATAAGAAAAACTGTAAGAAACATCCTAATATCAAACCGATATTTCCCCCGTGAAGTTAGTTTTTGATGAGTCTAGCCGTTATTTTGTACATAAGTTTTAGCATCTAGAACAGCGATGTTAAACTCTGGAACATGGCTTAGTAAATTGCATGCATAGAAACGGCAATTCATGCTTGTAACCAGTTTGAATAATATTCTGAATTCGTAACTTACCGGTATAAACAGAGACGCCGTGACGCGCTGCCTCTCCATTGCGCCGGCCATCTTGAATGTTTGGTGTGTTCTCGTCCTTCTATCTCTGTCTCTCCCTCTCTCTCCCCTTTCTCCTCGAAAACCGCCTGGCACAGAGTAGCTGCAGACACACGTACAAAGACGCGATTAATTACACTACCTTCGATGTTAGTTTAACAAACCATTTTTATAGCAAAACTTGTAAACGTGCACTTGTACAACACGGAACGTTTTGGTTTTTAGAGCTTACGGAAGTCATGAATTGTCAATAGAAAGTCAATTAGCACAACAAGAAACTCTCACAAAAATTTTGCTGTTTTATTTTAACTAACCCTATATGCACGACGAAATCTGCGAAAGCGTTAACATCACTAATTTCACTGTCAATACTAATGCAATTTATTTTGTAAGTGGTCACTTTATACAACTCGAAGTAAATTGCTATACGATATGTAATTAATAAAACAACCGTTCCAGATTTCAAACATGCAGAAGTCCTCTTAGTGAGTTAGTTGTGTCTGAATGTAACTCATTATCAAATTTACAACTACCCAAAAACATTATCACGTTATGTATATATATATAATAAAAAATATGGTATGCACAATTATTTTGTATTTTAATAGTATATGTACGCACTATATCCGTGTCATATGTTTGCTGTATCTAGTAAAACTGAATGAAGTTTCACGAAGATTTAAAAAAAAATCATGTAGCCCTACTAAAAATAATATAAAAATCATCGCCCTTTAAAATTGTTTGTTTAGACATGTTACAGGAGAAGCAGTATTGCTGCAGAAATACTTCTGACAGTAACATTATATAGTACTGAACAAAAAAGTGTATTTATAAATATTATATTGCAATGGTGCAAAGAATTTCACGAAAAGTTTTTGGAATCTTTACAGAGTAAAGTTGTACGAGATTCACGCACTATATTATTTACATTAATTACAGATATAGCAAAAGCAGGCTATATCAGTAACAAAAAAAATTCTATTTTACATATTAAAATATTTTACAACCGGAAATACTACGTAAAGGCAAACATAAGGTGCTAAAATGTATCTGTATGCTGATGAACGTAGCGACTAAGCAGTATTGTTCTCTGTAAATTACGTAAATATATTATTTGTCAATGACATGTTGACGTGTATTAAGCAATTAGGCTATAATTAATGTATGTTGCCTATAAAAACCAAAGGGTTTTAACTTAATTTATTGTGTAAATGGATAAACTGAAAATGTAAGTTCACACTTGTTTTGGCTATACTATATTTATTACGATTGTGAAACAAGTGTGGGTCGTGTCGCAACACTGACGGAATATTCAAAGTATGAGAAATTTTGTTATGAGCAATATTATGTCCAAACAATATAAATCATTGGTTTCCATAACCTGGAGTTTACTTCACTAGTTTTGAAATATACATAAGGAAATGAAGTCTTTTAAAAATGCGTGTAATTTGAATAAGAATTTATTTGAAAAATATATAAGAATTATGCTACAGTGGCAACATCGGTATAAATTAGAAATTTAGCAATTTTTGCCCGTTGTAAGACTCAAACAAATAATGTAAACAAATTTGCTCGGCCTCGTTTTACTTTAATAACAAAAACAACGAAGCTAGTTCTCAAAGAGAGATGATTTAAAATAAATATTTTTAATGGGTTTTCCCTGATATAATAAAGCATAGGTGTCGCTTAGTAGGTAACTGAGACTTATAGCCTACACTGTAAAAAAAGTGAGTAATATTACTCATCATATGTATGGTAATATTCCCCAACCTTGAGAGGAAAGTCTGATTTCCGAACATGTGTGGCAATTTTCGCAAGTTAGTGTATTCGCCACACAAACCACTCGGAAGTTTCGCTCGCGCGTTATGTCAAATTGCCCTAGAGGTATGCGCAAATACATAATGAAAAATTACATTACCAGTTGAGTAACTTTCCTTGACACGTGTTGAGTAATTTTCCCTCACTTGTAGAGGTAATATGCTTCCATTACATGTAGAGTAAATTT
>PNEQ01111327.1:0-81665 GCA_003012365.1 Medauroidea extradentata
AAAATTCGCTTGAGTAGAGCATAAATACAACTAACTATGGCAATGTTAATTTTACATGTAGACTAAGGATATGTACTATAGGCCTGTTTACAACTAGAACATAAGCGATGCTTTAAATAGTGTTCAATAAACCATGGACAGTCATTAAATGGTTAATATTTATAATTCTTAATGTCGGTATTCAATTGTGCGTTTAACGGCGGAAATTGTATAGCCACTTCTCGTTATAACTAGGGACCCATAATTTTCGCGAAAAGAATTTTGCTTCACTTTGTTTCAATGACTTACGTGCACATATGCAGCTCTGCTTCATAACCAGTAATTGGACGTCTTAGCTGTGACGTGTCTTGGGGTTTTACTGGCAAATCACAGACTTGTGAAGTTGTAGTAACGTTATTGTGATTGGCAAAGTAAAATGAGAGATATCACTTCACATAAACACACTGCTAATAACCATGAAATAGAACTGCAAATGTACACGTAAGTCACTGAAACAAAGTGGGGCGAAATTCTTTTCGCGAAAATCAGAGGTCCCTAGTTATAACTAAGTATCAATGATCTTGGACATCATCGTATTGACCTAATTGTGCGGGAACAGAATTTTCAAACCTAGTTACGTTTTCCCCAAGCTCCTTACAATGGGACACGATCATTCATTAACATATTCATACATTTGGAGAACTGGAGTTAAATAAAGAGGTGGAAAACGGTCTTCACTGTCAGTGGATTTTCGAATGTTCTGCCTGTCACCATGAATACAAAATACATAATGAAGAAACTGGCTATAACGATCTTAACAGTTCAAATATCTGGACTGCAGTTACCTCGAGTATAGGATTTTCCCAATTGGAGAGCATAACTTGCGATATTAGATGTTCCAGCAATGAGCAACAACAGTCAACACTTACATAAAAAATGAAGCAGCAATTGAGAAGGTTTGTACTACAACACGTGTTGATACTATACGAGACCTAAATACTATAATTCATAATTTTAAAAAGTTTGTTATGTTTACAGGTGTGGCTGCAACACCTCATACGTCAATATCTGAAACTGTTGTTGAGGAATAACGCAAAGCGATAGAAAAAGGAAATGTTGATGCATACGGCGTCCCATTTATCTCTCTAGTGGATGGTGGATGAGGCAGACTAAGTTACAAACACAATTACAGTGCTGCTTCTGCTGTGTTAAGTTAACTTACGTACAGTCAACGAACTGGAACATGTTGTCAAACACTGCGTACTGCCTTGTCCAATGGCTGGAATAACAATTATAGTCACACAGACAAAACTAACTAACATTCAGTTGTGTACCATTTCTCCAGTCACATGCAAAATAAAAATATATAACAATGTTTAAAACCTATATCAGAATTTCCCTGTGTGATTCATATGTAAATAATTTTTCTCTTTTCACTTGAATCCGTAAGGGCAATGTCAGCTATTTATATAATTCTCATTGATTACTATGCATTTGTTTTACATGAAAAACTCTAATGCGGCTGACTACACCATGACCAATGTGCGTAATGAAATAAATCGAAAATATTAATTTTGGCAATAATTTAACACCGCGTGCTTGAATTTGAGCACCCACAAAAAAATAGAAATAAGAGCTTGAAACCACAAAATCTACAAAAATGGAAAACTGTAATTTTTATAATTTTTAATATAATATCTAGGCCTCTATAACAACCGAATTTAAAAAAATACTCGCGTTTTCAAGGGAAAATAATTTTCACATCAGTAAACCTCTCGCGCAGAGATTTTCGGATAGTAAAATTATTTTAAAATCAAAACTTGAGCATTTTTTAAATTCGGGTGTTATAGAGGCCCAGATATTATCATATTAAAAATTATACAATTTTAAGTTTTCCATTTTTGTAGATTTTGAAGTTTCAAGCCCTTATTATTTTAAAACGCCGTTTTTAATTTATTATTAGAAAGTAAAGCATACCACCGCATAGTGCTATGTAAATAAACGTCCGCTGATAAAATATTTACTCGGAAAAATATCTCATCGTATTTTGATTAGTAGTTCAGAATTTATTGACGATTTAGTATTCCAGTCGTCCGCTTGACATCGTACCTTTCCATACCCTTTAACGACAACATTTATGAAGTAAACCAAAGAATTTTCTACTTGCACAATCAACTCAACTGCTAGTTTTTTTCTGACTGAATGGTACGTTAGCGTGATTCAGCCACGAAAATCACTATCGCCTGATTGTGCAAGTATGACGACTTACTGTGTTACAGACTGCAGACTACTTCAACAGCATAAAATGCAGGCGTAAGTTGCGCTTCGTTTGCAGGTTGCCGACCAGACAAGAATTAAGTTTATACACAATTTATTTAGTATATTATTTCCTTTCTCTTATATTTATGAAGTCTGAATTTTATTTAACTCCAAAATTTTATTTTTTAGTTGAATTTAATACATACTTTTGAGTCGTTATGAAAGTAGTTTCTATTTATAAATTTAAAGGCTATTAAACTTTCTTTGTTTCACGCCGTGATAATCGGAGAGAAGGCAGGTAAATTATTGTTTCTTGAAGCTAGGAATAATAATGCTGTATTTGTGACAGTAATGACTCAACTGACTCTAGTATAAGGCCACACACATGTTACAAAAATAGGATTATAATAAACTATCAACTGCAATGGAATAGGACATAATCTTAGAAGCGTCTCCATTCACTAATTAGTGTATGAAGGTTATTTGATCGTCTCGTAGAAAAATCTCCACGACTCATTACAAATAAAACTACGTATTCAGCTGAGTTTTATATGAGTCTCCTGGTCACATTTAATGCTAGAAATAGTATCAATTTTTTCGGAACAGGAATCATTTCAAAGAAGTTGTTAACGTCGCTGGATTACAACTCTTGCGTGGTCATTCGCGAGTACTGAGCCCATTCAAGACCCTGACTGGTCGGAGTTCAGGACAGACTCACAAGATGCTAATCAAGCGTAAAATACAGCCCCGTGAAGCAGTCAAATGGCGTCTAGACTTGACTGCCCAAGCAAGAAACAAACGAAAATACATAAAAGTGTTAGCTCCTCCAGATGAAGACAATGGACAAAATGTATTGGAACCTGAAGATACCGAGGTCATACAACAAACATGCAAGCTTTCTGTCGAATATTTTCAAGTTACTGTATAAGAATGAGACCGAACTGCTGTGCAGACAGTTGCACAAAGAGAAAGTGAAAAATGGCATGATATACGGCAAGGACTTTTAACATAAAGTAATTATTGAGAGGTTTGTCAGCGGGAAGATTCCACGCGTTGTTGTAGTTTTGTCAAGCGACTTCTGTACAAACCTAATATTGCAACACTTGCTTTGGAGTATGGCATCCATAGTAAATACATCGCTATCAAGAGCTTCGAAGCAGACATAGTTTTGAATATCGACAGGTGTGACATATTTGTGAATTTCGTACGAGGTCATTTTGGTGCAAGTCTAGATGGTTTCGTTACAGAGGAAAATGCTCTGGTTGAGGTGAAATGTGCTCCTTCTGCTAAGTCACTAGGCTTAATGAAAAATGCTAGACAGAAAAATAACTTCTTTTTGGTGATGACATCCGTCAATACATTAATACTAAAAAAAGACGCACCAATGCTTTTATCAAATGCAAGGAGCACTGAACATAACTGAGCACGAATTCTACTACTTTATAGTGATGGCAGATAAACTGGAAAGTCTTCATACAGAAAAAATAATAAGGACTGAAACATTTTGAATACAGGAAATGATTCTAAAAATTGAAGCGATTTAATATGTATTGCATGTTAGCCGAAATCGCAGAACCTAGGACTTATTTCCCCAGTTCGGAATACAATTCGTGAACCTGTATTCATAACTGTAGTACAGAAGTCAGCGTACCGGTATCTTAAAAATGAAGAGGCAGAATGAGTTCCACATATAGACAGTGTGCATCATGTTAATTATACTTATCACTAAATATAATAAGGAAACATGTTTACATTTAGTTGTTTTGTGTATATATTGTCATTATACTTCTGAAATTTTGTGAAATTGCAAGTACAGTCATTATTGCATTTGTAGTCCTGTATGGATTTGTGCATTTTTATAATTTAACTGGAATAACTGGAGGTGTCTCATTTTAAACGATTCTGTATTTCTGTGTGCTTATTTCAAGAGAATCCGACGTTTGATTTCTTTACTGCAGTTTTTATATGTAGCAAGGCTTCTAAGAAAAGAAAAAAAAGTGGAATGACTTCCACATTGACAGTTAGTGCATTTTCTTTACGTTACTGAATATTATAAGGAAATATATTTAAATTAAGTTCTTTGTATATATTTAACCTACTTCTGAAATTTGCTGAGCTTGCAAGAACAGTGTAAGATAATTGTAATTATTGCATTACTAGGTCTGCATGGGTTTGCGCATGTGTACGACTTTATTCGAAACATTTATTATGTCTAACGATTGCCAAGCTCGATTGACACTGTTTTCTGTGTATATGGTACATGTATTTTACACATATTTTGTTTATAATATGTGTGTGTTTGGTATGGCTACCATTTAGAAACTCAACGACTAATCTTCTTAATTAACACGAGTATAAGACTAATTGTCATAAAACTACCATAATACAAAATTTTATAATATTAGTTTAAACGTTTTCTGAAATATAGCATAAACTATTTAGTGAATTATATGGTACTAGCTTTCAAAATGGCAGACCTGTGATCAAAAAATATCAAAACCTAATGCACATTACATGTTCGTTTAGCGTACCAAATTTGGTTAGAATTCACCGAATAGTTACAGAGATACACCGTATCACACAAACAATTCAAATGGCCAACATTTTGAATGACAGTGCGAAGCATTTTTGAAAAGTATAAAAGTCAGGTCCTATTATTTTATAGAGTTTGGTTGAAATCGGTGCATGTGTTCAAAATATATTTGGGGTGGGGGGAGGGGCCCATAACCAGCCACAAAAACAGACACACATATTAGTAAGGTAATCTTATAAGCCAATTTTTCCTTAGGAAGGCAGAAACTATTGTCTGTTTTACTTTTTTTTTTTCGTTCTTACCACTTGTTTTTGTCATGGTACCTATGCTGCATGACTTGCGAGAACCTTGCTACATTTGTGCATTTAAAGTAATAAGCTCATTTGTGGCTTGGTAACCTGTTCATGAAACAGTATTAAAATATTATGCAACATATCTAAGGTCCATGAATATTACACTCAGAAAAGTTTGGTTTATATAATACTAAATTTTCGTATTTATTTAGGTTCAAGAGGTAAGTATACAATGTTGTCGAAACTCGAGATATCAGCGTATTTTTAGCGGACCATTTTCAGCAGGTTTTCGAGTAAAATAAAAAGAAAGGCCTTTAGGTCACAATTTTTAACATGTAAATCAATGAATGTGTAAAACATTTAGCAATTTTGTAAGAATCTCCATAATCTGTAGGCCAAGTGAATTTTTCGCAAATACTTTGTGGAACAAGCGGGTGAGCGATTGGTTTCGTCAGCTCTGCAGCTGAGTTCAAGCGCAGCTCCGCAAGTGGGGTAAGGTCCGTCCGTAAAGGCTGCAGCTGCAGGTGTCCTTGCTTCGTTCTCTGCGCATGCTGATGTGGCAACAGCGTACAGTTATCTGCTTGCGCGCCGTCACACTATTCGTCCGGGTCGGCCACTCCTCCCTCCCTCCCCGTCCTGCCGCCTGCAACCCTATCTAGGCGACGATTTCAACAAACAACGCTCTCAGAGCCGCCCGTTAAGGAGAGATTTTTGTTCGTTATCATAAGCAATTCATAACTTTTTTAAGCAAGTGTGTAACTGTGCGATTATGTCCACATTTCTGTATGCCGGTGGGTACTGAAAATATATTATAAAAAAAAGTATTAAATACTGCAAACATTTGTGGCTGACGCACTAGAAGTTAGTATGTAACGGCAATGAACTGTTCACATGTGTTTTTTTCCCCTCAGTATTCGTCGCGCGGCAGCTAAACTAGTGTTCGCAGCAACAATAATTTTTAGTGTCACGTCGCGCCCTTCGTGTAGTTTCTGTCACGCCACTGTAATTCCGGCACTAGTCGCACTTCTCAAGCTCTGAATGAATTTTGAAGCTGCACGCCAAGGGTCACCTAAGATGGCAGAAGGAGGTGGTCGCCCACGAGTGGCTCACCTGACGACGCCATCTCGGTGGCACCTCAGGGCGGTTTCCCACGTTCCTCTCGCCCTCTGCTTCCTCCACTTCAACTGTCTCCGTCAGGCGAAGGGAGGGAAGAACGCGCGTGCACTAGGCTAGCCCGCCGGAGTGTGACGGACATCCCTCACCTCGTGACGACTCGTGCAAGTACAAATTATACCCCGGGCCCACACGCACGTTCTTGCAAGTTTATTTACTCGTTCCATTGAGGATGTTCGTCGCCATAGATTCCGCATAGCGAGCGGCATGTCAAAGGTCCAAAAACATCAGTTATTAGTTTTTAAAAAATGCTGAAATTGGAGACAATTTTGACAATTTCCGCCAGTTTTTCAAAACACAAGAAAAAATTCGTATGTGTCTTAAATAGTCCAAGGCAGATTACTTAGTGTGAATTATTTAATTACATAATTCGCTTGGTTTTGGTTGTTTGTACGGCCCCATAATATGCTAATTTTGACTTCAACATACCGTAACGTGAAAAACAGAACTTGAGTAAACTTTTTCATGCAAGAAAAACACAAACACTACACCAAGGTTATGAAGAGTTATTCCTACATTATTCCATGTATAGAAATATCAATGTACGTTACTAAATACTGGTTTTAGTAATTTTGTAACTTAAGAGGTAAGAAAAGGTACGACGTCGAGGAGACGACTGGAATACTCAATCGTCAGTAATATTTGAACTTCTCATCAAAATTCAATAAGATTTTTTTCGAGTAGATATTTTTATCAGCGGGCCTTTATTTATATAGCACTGTGCGGTACGATGATTTACTTTCTAGTAAACAATTTAAAACGGTTTTTAGAAAAATAACGGTTTGAAACCACATAATCCATTAAAATATAAATGTGTAATTTTTACATGATAATATCTAGGCATCTATAATAACCGAATTTCCAAAATACTCGAGTTTATACTTGAAAATAATTGTAGTAACCGAAAATCTCTGCGCGGGAGATACTCGTTACAACATGTGAAGCAGTACCTTGACATAGAGTTACAGTGTGAAATTTTTAATTTATTTATGTTAATTGGTTTTTGCGACATATAAGAACTAAACACGTGCAAATTTTGACTTTGAAGTGCCATTATGGGGAAACTGGTCGAGCTCTTTTTTTTTTTTTGTTGCAAGAGGGAAATATACTCCCAAGTAACGTCTACAAAACTAACACTATTTCACACATATAAAATTACGATTTCTCCCCACTTGGACGCCCTTAACACAGTTAACACAGTGTATCATTGACATGAAAAAAAAACTTTAAATTTTCTCTTAACTTATTTTTAACCTGTAGACTCTATGTATTTTTCATATGACACAGTAGCTCAACACAGGAAAATTGGTTTGTTACTTTGATAACAATCACTTATTGAGAGCGGGGAAAAAAAAAAACTTAATAACTTACCTCTTTCCCGCCAGCCATGTTCCATCGTGGGTGGGCAGGAGGCATATCCTGTACCTTTACTTCTGGAAAAGACTGTGAATTTCTATCGAGATCGACAACGATACGGCTAGTCACTCATGAATGTCATCACACTGTATTCTCAAACTCCTCTACCATAATCGCTATACGCTTGGCAACACTGTATGATGAGTTCTGAAAACATTCAGACAGCTAACTAGATTATATTTCCTCGGTTTCAACAGCGTGTTTACAAATAATAATAGTAATAATTACTTAAAATTTTGTTAAAATAGTTGTATATCACAGTCACCCCTTTTACTATCTTGACCGTAAAGATTTATGTAAGTTATTATTACTACGTACTGTGTATCAAACGGATGGCTTTAACGTGAAAAACTTTTAGTTAAGAGTGCGTGGTAGATTATTGTTTAATTTTTGCAAATTGGCTTCAAGAAACGTACAGTTATATGTTTCTAGCGTTGAATTATGTACCACGCCCTTTATATTTGTACCAGATATTTTTTTTTCTTATTTTAGACATAAATTATGCGGCTAAATTTTCCTCTTAGGAAATTTCTGTACCTCTTATAGTTTTTGCGTAATGAATCGTAAACGTAAAAATTTGCACTTTACGGTTTTATGCACGCCACTAAAACCAACTGACATGCCAAACCGAAAAAATTCACAGTGTATAGCAATATTGTAGGCTGTAATTTGACACATGTAAAAACAACAATTTATATAGTTCTGTATTTTTAAAAAAATTGTTGAAATTTTTAAATTTTCATTTCAAAATTCAGCATTTTTTATTAAATACAACTATTTAATTCTTTTGTCTTATGTATGTCATATCATAGGCTATAAGATTGTTATACATTGTGTTTTTTTTTTTTTTTCTGTTTGGAATGTAAGTTGGTTTTAGTGGCGTGCATAAATCCGTGAAGTGCAAATTTTTACGTTTACGATTCATTACGCAAAAACTATAAGAGATACAAAAATTTCCTAAGAGGAAGATTTAATAACAATTTATGTCTAAAATAAGAAAAAAAATATCTTGTACAAATATAAAAATAAATAAAGACGTTGAAAACTGAGGTGACCGCACCCGAAACACTTGGAAGCAATGCAAGTGTTTACAGTGAAACTTATTGTAGCCTGTATAGTAGAGGAACCCTAGAAGACAACTCAGCTGTATGTCTAGTTTTCTTATTGTCTTTGTCGTCCCTATTCAGGCATGTTGACGAAATTACGATACCCATCCCCTCCTGACTCTGCTTTTCACTTCAAATCCTGTTAGCAATGATCAAGTGTTTGGTACAGAAGTTGAATATTAACAGCCGGTGAAATAAGTGTACACACGCCACGTTATCTTGTAGACTCATTCGCGGTAAAACAAGTCACGAGATCATAAAATGTTTACATCGACCTTTTCTATGTTAAGTCTTCCATTCTGGCTTCATGATACGCTCATTGTATCAGTGAACACTTGAAGGCCATCAAGGAATAGAGCTCCTGAAATTTACTAGGCGTTCTAACCCATCATTCATCGTGCAACACATGTCCTAGCCCTTACAGATGATTGCTCTGTCGGGTAATTTGATGAAAACTGTACTAACTGGCCTCCAACGATCGCTGGGTGAATAAGCGTGCTAAACGAGTTGCGCGAGCGATTGATGGTCTTATCCTAAATGGGAACGAGGTTATGAGATAACTACCGTGTTGTATGAAGCGAAAGGCGTTTCTAAATGATAATTATATGATTACATATACCAGTAATATTGGAAGGTTAACCCATCTATGAAGGCATCGAAGAATCAACTGTAATAAACACTTGATTCTCGCTGTAGCAAACAGTTACGAAACTTCGATGCATAAAGGTTCTGTGGCAATATTACGAAGTAGAGCTGGTTCGGATCTGTCTGTTGTGCACAACACATTAAAAAGACACAAAAATGGTTGCTAGTGAACTGTGTCATAAATAACGGTGATTACATGCATTGAAAGACTACATGTGATGCAATGTCGTTACAATTCCCTCCTGAAAATGTGGACTGTGATTCACTGTTTCTAGTGGTGTGTCCCTCAGTAAAGTTCCGTTTGCCAACGACTGTTTTGTTCGTTAAAAATTTTGAAGTGGGTAACCTCTAAGGCCGACTATTGTTTATTCTATACTTGTTCCGCTGGCATTCAATATGTCCGGCTACGCCTCGCCTGAACTTAACTTTAAGAAGTAATTTTATGTTTTTAATAAAACACTTATAAAGATACAAGTAAGAGCGTACTTACACAACCACTCTGATAGTTCTGCATATACAATTTTCAAGCTACAACTCATTCTGAATACACCACCAAAAATAATAATCCCTAGAGTTGAGAAGTGAATTTGAAGCTTGTTTTGACATTAAAACGTTTCAAAAAGTGTTGTGCTTAGGCGTAAATGTAAACATTGTCAACCGATGACAAATTTCTTTCTATCAAACTTAAACATCCTAGCCAGGCAGGGTCCTAAATAATCTCCTATATTATACTTTCAGCAGTATCATTTCTTGTACCACAAAATATAATTTTTGTTCTATATTTTAAGTGATCGATTTGTTGAATTCGTAGTCATTTTTCTTAACCATTCATACTGAATTCGCATTATCTTGTCTTCTAGCAGTTGCTTCCGTTAATTGTGTTCTGCAGCACTTTCGCGTTTCGAGTATGCAAAACATAACATGCCGCGACGGCAAGGTCCAAACACAGATAAATGTCGGTACCGGTAACCATGGGCGTCGCAAGCTCAACATTTTTGAGGGAGACTGAAGTTTATTTAATCGTTGAGGAACACCAACCTCCAAAAGAAAGTAGGGGTCCTCTCCCGGGAAATTTTGGGGTTCCAAGATGCAAAATTGGGTTATTTAAGCATTTCTCATTCCTAAAATATGCTCTGGTTAAAATATCGATTTTCTTTTTTAGATTTTTTTAAAGTGAACAGACATACAAAAAAACAGTTAACATAGGTATATGTTGGAGCCCTATACACACCACAAAATAATGCATTTAAATACCAGGAGAAACCTGAATGTTAAACTTATAAGCTGCAGTAGCAGTAAGAACGTTCGACACAACATAAAAAATTAATTTTAAAAAACTTGTATTCACTGTCATTATAGTATCTTGCATGATCACCCTAGTATATTTTTAAAGGATATATTTTCGAAATCTGCCAAAAATGTGAGTAAAAAATTCACCGACTTTGAGCAGAAAAACATTTATTGAGAAAATCTTTAAAGTTTGTCAATCTTTACTACATTTTGCGTTGGCATGGTACAGAAACTTCCCGCAATGAAATAATGACGTAATTGAGGAAACCATACAAAACTGTAGAAATATTTTCTTGCAGATATTTAAACTGTAAAATTTACAATTTTAGACTTGCAAATTATTTATAAAATCTTCTGTAATTAAGTTCCACACAACACAAACTTCACAAAACAGCCTACATTTAATTTAAAAAATATTATTAAGCTATGCGTCTACAAATATTTAATAGTAACAATAATAACACACACACACACAAATAAAGAAAAATTAATTGTTTGCTGGGTGTAATCTTTTTCGAATAATACTGTCCATTTTCGGTAAAATGGTGAGCACTTGAGATACCTATAATTTCATCACTGTACACTTAGAAAGTAAGACATTACAACACAAAATTAGGTTACCTGATTCCCTACTAAATTTATTGGAAGCAAATAACCGAGCATTCATGTGTGAAATGTTACACAAAGTTTAAATTCAAAAGTGCTAATTTTATCACGAATGAACTTATACGCCAATATGTGCAGCAAATGGGTTTTATCTATAGTTTTTTTAGTTATTACAGCCCAGGCTTTGTTTACGAGGTTATTAACAAATAAAAATATATCAGTGATCACAGAATTAGTATATTTCAGACCACTATGAAAGTCAATATAGAGGATGTTATTTAGTTTATATTAAAAACTTTCGGAGATCATTTTTTTTTATCAAAAATGTGGTATAGGCTAGTTACACTATGAAAGTTTTGACTATAACGCAATATGTAAGGAAGGCATTCACCCTTGAAAAATAATTTTTGAAACTGTATTTTGGCAAATTTTTTTTGGAAACAACGTGGTGTTAATTTTCAATTCTGTACACAGTGATAAGTGTTATAGAGATCTTTGACCAAATCCAGAGACTGCTCTTTAAAACTCCCTTCATGAAAATAACAGGGGTGGTCACCCTCTTACTGACTGGAACTTTTGTGGCGTTGGGTTTTGTGAACATTTCGTGTTGCTTTTCTGAGCAGTAGGCTACATCCTAAGCAACATAAAGTGTCTTATTTTTAAAAGTCACTAGAATGTACAATTTGCTATAAAATGCATTCCAGTGTGTCTGTGCCAACAATGCAATCAATACCTGGCATGTAGGCAAAGACTGCTACACCCGCAATGTAATTGCACACAGTATGTTTGTAAATACATTTTGCAATTTAAAAAACACATCCTGTGTTATGGTTCTTTAAAACCATGTCGCATATTTCAACCAAGTAAACCTCAACAAACTTACTTTCAAGCACCTCCATACACTGGCATGCCTATCACACACCGTCATTGGTATGTTTCATGTGTGGATTTCGTTGCCACAGAAATTCGTGTGCTAACAATGTTACTGCAGCATCTAATTACTTTTAGGATTTGTTTCTTGTAAACGATGAATTCTGACGATTTTAAAAAAAGAAGACCTTTTATGTTTCTTGGTATGTAGGCCTATTGCTCAGAAAATTAACATGAAAAATTTGCCACAGAAGTTCCACTTAATGAGAGGGTGTTATTTTCATGAAGCAGAGAGTTCTAAAGAGCGGCTTTTTGATGGGTTGAAAATCTCAGTAACACTAAACGTTGTGCACAGAATTGAGATTTAACTCCTCGTCATTTTCCATATTTTGCAAAAATACCATTTAAAATTAAATTTCCAAGTGTGAATTTCTTCTTACGAATTGCAGTAGACAAACATTTCATTGCGAAACTATAAATCATTTGTCGTAAAAGATCACGCCCTAAAGTTTGTAATATAAGTTAAGAAAAAACCAGTATATGTTGGAGAAGACGAAATGAAAATACGTATTATTGGGGGAGAGGCGTGTCCTCCTGTCCCCTATGGTTGCAACGCCCGTGGCAGTAACATATTGAAACGAAAATACTTGCGTACAGAGATGGGCTAAATGAATGAAACCCACAACGGCGTGTCCACCCCGGGCAGGGCAGTCATTGATAAGAGAAGGATGGAGTGAAGTTAGAGCCGTCAGCTCTCTCCGAGGAACACCATTGACAGATCAAATACAGGAACAAATCAGAGAGAAAACTATCTCAAACGGCATCAAGTATATGACTGACTGAAGATGTTTTGGTCAGCACTTAATATCTAGGTATTTAGCGCTGGCGAGGGGTGGCATGATGTGAGTATTGAGTAGCGTCGGAATGAAGGGGCGGGGAGAAACTGTAGATACCCGAGAAAACCCGCCATCAGCGGCATCGTCTGACACGATTCCCACATACAAAAATCCGAGGACTGACCCCGCCGGGAATCGAACCCGGATTGCTTTGCTGGGAGAAGTGTGCTCCAGCCGCCCCTCAGGTCGATGTGCGAGCTAGGCGATACACTGCTGAATTTGACATATTCAACCGATGTGTTTCTGTAGAATCCCACATTCCATACGTGCAAATTGACTCAAAATTTCCATGTTGAGGGGTGTGGGGGAGGGAAAATTACATATACAGTATTTTAGTAAAACTACAAAAAAAGTGGAAATAACGTTTACACGTTTTCTTTTCAGGTATATAAGGTTATGGTCACTTGTCACAAAGATTCAATACATATGCCACAAAGAGTTGAAACCTGCAAGTTTTTCGTTTTATAGGTTAAATTATTTGTAATTATTTTGAAATGGGGGAAGAAGGGGTACGTGCCCACCTTCTCAACGCTACATCAATATTCCAATAATCACGAAGTACTTTCATTGTTTTAAGATGCATGTGTATCAGAACATCGTTTGGCAAAATACATGTTTGGCGAGCATACTTGTGGTAAAGTAATCGTTCAGTCGTACAGGTACTTAAGTGAATAGAACACATATCTTGTGTATATGACTTTTGCCTGACCAAGCGTTCGGTATTTTTTCTAAGTTAGTCTGGGAAAATGTTTGAATAAGTTCAAAACTGTTGTGGAATTAGCAATTGATTTATTCGGCGAGTCATTAAGGAAGCTGCCTACCTCAGAGGTATGGCTTAAGCAAGGATAGGGATTTACAAAAAAAATATGAGTGGCGCATACTGCCATGACAATGTATTTCAGTAATTTCTGTTTCACTTGTTTTGCATACGGAAATTATTTTCGAACCATTGTTTTAGTAACATAACTACTCTAATAACACATTACTAATGAAAAAACAACAATATCGAAAATTGAGATATATTTTAATGTAGTCAGTAAGCAGACACCATTGAGAAAACTATAAATTAAGAGCCCTATACAGCAGGTGCTAGATGTCGCGTCTCGAGGTACAACAACTGACAGGCGTTTAGAGCTAGACTGGCTCGTTCGTCAACAACCGTGTCGCCTTTGTGTGCTGGGCGCGGAAACGGCGTGCAGTGCTTCGATCGTTGGCTTTTTCCTATAGGACTTTAAGCGATCACCCTATTATTTTTCTTATGGAAAGTGTAAAGTTAAGTCCAGCGCATGCTTATCTAGTTTCATTTGACGATTCAGGTTTACATGACAGCAGTCTGATAAGACGTTTTTGGTCAGTTTTAGGTGAACCGAAATAATGTTTCTAAGCATGATATATAAAACATTAGAGAATCATAGTTTGAAACGTGTTTTCTTTTCGTAGATAAATATATCAAACGCACATTTACTAGTATCTCTTATAAAACATTCTCGTAACACGCTGCAACAATGCTCGTACGGCGGCCGCCTACCTCACGTTTAAAATGCGTTGCAGTGTGTCCGTAAACAGGTTTTATCTACGAAAATATTCCACGTGTGCCCATTGTGCCAACGTACAAAAAGAAAACAAACTTCAGACAAGGTCGGAACCTCGTTGTTAAGACACCACGCTCATTATAAACACGGTTTCTATGGCCTCCAACATGGCTAAAAACTGCCTTTTCAGACTCTCGTACTTCAGAATGTACTAACCGGATATGTGTGAAACTCAGATTGCGACCTGCACTGAACTTAGTTGCAGACTTTCCACCAGTAATATTATATAGTCACCGCTTAGTGTCCCATAGTAAAAACCGTTCGGCGGGAAGCTTGCACGCTAGTTCAGCGCTTGGCTCGTTGAGGCGACGCGGCATTTGATGCGCGCTTCAAGGTCGACCTTACTGCTCCGTCGCTTTTGAGCCTCTCACGCGCGGGTAGGCGGCACCCTTAAGTGTATTTCTTTTGTGAAGGTCAGCGTAAGAAAGGCATGTAATTAAGTATGCAGGAAGAGTTTGTTGAAGTGCTCGGACTACCTACCTGCCAACTCGCTCTTACATAACGACTGTTCAGACATGGGGAGCCGACAACTGACAGTAGTGGCCCACAAGGGCGCCCGCCCGTCTGCACCCACGCCGACACAAAAGGCCTCCTTGGAGGGGAAGAAGGAGGGTGGGAAAAGGACGTTCTTTGACGACGGCAGTCGCGCGAGGTGACAACTCCCTGGCCCTAGATGTGGGGGACATGCCGCGGCGTGCGATGTGGGGATATCGCCGCCTCTTCCTGCACCGACTTGAGAACAAGAGCAGCGACGAGTTCCCATCAGGTGGGCCTTGAGTCATGCCTTGCAAGTGCGCGGTCAGAGGGATTTGCTCCCCCCCCCCCAACCCAAAATCTAACTCTAACCCTTCACTACTCTCCCACAACTGTTGCATCTCGGGCGATGAGAGCGCTTGAATTCTGAGTATACCTTGTCTGTTTTAATGGGTATTGATCCCTACCACCTTAGATTTATCTGTTTCTTCTCGATAACTTCTGTTCCAGTCGATGTATCACAATTTTTGTCACGACAAGGCATAGATACAAACTGAATCGATTTTCTGTAATTTCTGGAACCATATATTCATTATTTTGCAACGGGAAACAGATGAAAAGGAAACATTGCTTTATTTATGGGAGCGACTACAGAAGCCGCAACATTAACAGAAACAATGCCATATGGATTTCAAAAAGTGAATGAAACAATTATCTATACCTTGTCAGCGTGAAAAAAGTAAAACAATGTGTCTATTCCCTGATTTATAAGAAAAACCGTAAAACCGATCTGACAGGGATCAATCCCCCGTAAAGGAGTGTGTTAGACAATTATATTAAAATTTCCGTTTTTGAGTCGTAACATTTATTAAAATTGTATTATCAAAATTTTATCTTCGACATAGCATAGGATATTTTCTTGTTAAACTTCTTGACACAAATGATAATGGAATCTTTCATTAATTAGTCATGCAGAATCATTGCAAGGGAATTACAGGCTAACTTCAAAGAATTTTCCTGCAATGATCCTGCATGGCAAATTAATGAAAAATCTCATTATTTACGTCAAGGAGTTTACCGAGAATATATTCTATGCTTTGTCGAAGCGAATATTTGTATAATACGATCTGAAAAAAAAAATTATGGCTCAAAAACTGAAAATACAATAAAATTGTCTAACACTTCCCCCTGTGTCACCATCACAGTAAATTATTAATTTCTTCCTCATTCAAAATTTGGCAATCTTAATTTGAAAATATTACTATATGAACTCACCTATATTTTTTACCTTTCATTACACACATAGTATACGAAATGTTAAGCGTTAACTATGAAATAATTAAGATAATTTTAAATTTAAGATACCAGTTATCTTTCACCACGTAATAAAGACTAAATAACGCCTAGTGCCAATTTGGTTCAATAATGCACTCTTAATCGCAACTGTGATTTTTCTATTGTGACATATTGCCGGTTATTCGTCACACCTTCAATTTAGCATAGAAAATACCTGCATTATGATTGTCTTCCCTGGTATGTATAAGGTTGATGTTCCATTTGACCTATTGCTGGCCAGTAAAGTCAGCAGCAAATGGAACGTGGTCTATTGATGTCTCCTTACCTGACCGTCCCAGTTTACGACCACATTTCAAGGAAGGTAACTGTCAAAATATGGTCTACATAACTGAGATATACAATTACAGGTAAAAATAAGGAGTATCGTTGCACCCCTATTCCCTCCCCCAAGCTTAAAATATCTTTAAAAACAGGTCGAAAAAATTTTTTTACTATTATTTAGTGTTACCGAGATATAACACATATGAAAAGAAACTAGTATTGAAACTATCAATCTACCACAAAAATATATATATATATAATAACACTGACTGACTGACATCAAACTACAGCCCAAACCACTGGACCTAGAATCGTAAAATTTTTGTGTGAGTTCCCCTCAGGTCGCAAGCGAGCACTAAAAAGACGATTTTCGAAATTCGACCTGTAAGGAGGTGAAAAGGGGTGATATGTATTTCCGAAGAAACGTCGATATAGCTCAAACCCGACTGCCTATCATAGAGATATTTACTTTAATGGGACATACATAAAAATGCATATTAGCCAATATCAGGATTTTTCGAAACTCAATATTTATGGGAGTGAAAAGACTAAACGTGTTTCCGATTAACTATCGATATCTATCTAATCCTTCGGGATAGAGAGTTAGTTTTCACTTCAAAATGTTGCTTACGTAAATACCCTAAAATCGTTTTTAGGTGTTTTTTTTTTAATTCGACCCCGAAGCAGTAAAAATGGGTAAAATATGTTTTTTTATGAATCGTCTATATCACTGAAACACACTTGACTATAGCCGTGATTTTACGTATACAAATGACTATGACAGGACTCCAAGACGTTTTGGAATTTGATAGTTTAGGGGAGTGAAAATAAGTGAAATGTATTTTCGATTATTCCTCTATATCTTTTGAACCAATCGAGATATATAAGTGCTATTTGCTTTAGATTGATGCTTGGTAAATATCAAAAATACCATTTAAATATATTTTTCGAATTCGACCCCAAAGAGGTAAAAAAATGGTAACATGTTGTAGATTCACAATCTATAAATATGGACCGCATTTTTAAGGTGTGAAATTAAGAATTCTTCGAATTTCGACACCTAATGGGGTGAAAATATATAATATTAGTTTTTTTTTTATCAAACGATGATACTTATCTAACCAGTAGAGATATTGAGGTGGTGTTCGCGTCAGAATGATGCTTACGTAAGTATCTATAAAAAAGTAATGCATTTTTTTTTATTTTATTAGATAACTTAATTAAATAGAAAACTTTGTTTGTGAACTTTCAAAGCAGACGACCCGAAAAGCAAGTACGACCAACGAGAAATAAATTATACAGCCATTCTACAGCTCTATCGAGACGCGATGTTGTACAACCTCTATGAGCCCAGGAAATTAATATTTCCCACATAGCGTATTGGCTTGCGGCAAGATTGCCATTTGACTTTAATTTGGCTAGATCGTTAAGCTTCAATTGAACAGCTGGATTCAAGCTTGCTTCAAGCCAGGCAAGCTTGCCGAAAACTCGCCAACTTGCTTGCCGTGGCAAGCAAAACATTTCGTCTTTCGCTTGTTTACTAGTTGAGGTGTTCCTGGAGAAAGGCGGGACGTAAAATTGTTTATAATTCTTAAAACTAGTAGACATGCACGCAGAAAATACTCAACTTGCCAGGACAATTTTGAATTAAGCTTCAGGGCAAGCTTGATTCAAGCTTGCTGAGTGAAGACTGGTTAGCTTGATTCAAGCTTGATTCCCACTAACGTACTTGCCGAGGCAAGTTTGATTCAAGCTTAATCATTTGTTGTGGTAAGCTTGATTCAAAGATGAAACAATCTGACTTTACTGTTTGGATTTATTTTTAAAAGTAGTTTTCATGAATCATTTCGACGTTATGTGGTGCAGTTGTTTCAGTTGTTTGTAGCTCTGATCTATTGGTCGGAAGGCTCTGGGGTCAAATCCCTTAAAGAGTGTGCAAATGTGCAAGTCTGATACACAAAACCTGCAAGGAATATGAAATTAGTCCTCGACAGTGGCACCAAATACGTTTATACTTCAGCGAAACATTATCCTTCCAAAACTCCTTAATGCCACTTACCTTCAAGTGAAGGTTTTGAAAAACAAATATGTTATTGAGGGCACCATCACCAATGGTTGTGTTCGAAGGAAATCAGTCTTAATACCACGTAAACTACATATAATATTCGGTTACCTTCTTACATTCAACAGTCTATGTAATTACCCCACAGCGTCAAATTGGCAGTGTTATAAATAAGGTCCAGGCGAAGTCGCTGTTAGTGGCAGGGACAAACTTAAAACGGCTTTTCGCGTGGACAGCTATAGCTGTAAAGTTTAGCATATTTGTTATTTTAACGTTTGATGACTGAACTACCTACTATCTTATGTACAAAGAGGTATCTGCTCAAATACACGTGAGTAAAGCCGCGGTCGCACTGCTAATATATATGGATATCCACTCGCCAAATGTAAACAACTATTTTTTTTTTTTTTTGCTTTCATGTAAAAAATTTACGCAGAAAAAATCAATAATTATCCCTACAATACGAGGCGATTAACTATACAGTAAATGTTTATTCAGAGTACCTCAAACAACATTTTTAGAACGTGATATTAAAACAACACAGATGTCTACTCAGAAAAAAACACGAACCTAGCCTCGAAACATTTGCGAGCACTTAAGGGATTCTTATTTTATACATTTTGAAAATTGGAATTGAAGGGAAAATGTAATTATTAATTAATTTTTTACTACCTTCAACTCCTCAATTATTTTATCATACCCAGACATACGAGTCTAATTCTTTAAAATGAACCATCAAAGAAAAGTTCCGTCCCGACGATTAACAATTACTGAGAGTAATCTATCAAGAAGACTAGCTATGTCGCTTTTGTCACTGATATCTTTCTCGGATTTACTTGTGTTGGCTTCGGACCAATATGTTTTGATAGCAGGTATTTTAAAGTCTGTATTAACTACAATTTTTTCAAGATTTTTTGTTTATTTTACGTAATTGGATTCCACTGTAACAGTTGTATATATGTTACGCTTAAACGTCTTTTTAAAATACCTCTTGTGTTGTTTTTATTGGTACTATTTTATGTGTATTTTAGGGGAGGGCGGAAGGGGGCAGGCGCTTACCAGAGATAAATAGGCCTAGTAAATGAATTTAAAATTCATCCACTGCCAACTAGGTTAATTTCACTACAGGTTAGGAATTTCCTATGGACGAGTTTGGAAAGGAACAATTTCCGCCACTAGCTGTGCTGGAGTAGCTTAAGAGGACTAAAAAAATTATGGTAATAAAAATTAATGTTAGCTAGCTTAGATAAAGAAAAAAAAATATTATTTGAAACTTGTTACTTGATAAATAAAGTCATTTTAACTTTCTAATATTATTCGTGAAAAATAAACATCACTACCACAGTCACGCAAGCTTTCTAAACCGACGAGAAGTGATTTGCGCCCCCTTACTGATATTAGCGCGACTGCCGGTATAAATTGTCCCTTGCGAAACTAGTAACATGAGTTTCCAATCCTGTAGTAGAATCAACCTTACTCACAACCATTAAGGCGATCCAGGTTCGATTCCCGGCGGGGTCGGTCCCCGGACTTTAGCATGTGGGAATCATTCCGGACGATGCCGCTGGTCGGCGGGTTTTCTCGGGGATCTCCCGTTTCCCCCGCCCCTTCATTCCGGCATAGCTCCATATTTACCTCATGTCACCTCCACACCAGCGCTAAAGACCTCGATGTCGAGCGCTGACCACAATCTCTCACTCACTCACACTCATAACCATCATACTGGTATCCTCGTTATTCGATTATCACAGCAGTAAACAACGATAGCAAAAACTTACTTTGTAATTTATTCGTATTCTCTGGTCTTCCAGCTTCGGTTGGAGACAGTGATGGTACTACAGCCGTCCAACAACAAAAAATTTCCCTGCTTTCTCTGTAGAGGGGGTTTATCCCCATACCCCTCCCACTTTAATAAAAACTATCATCCAGCTTGTGGAGGCGCGGAAGTTATAAATATGTAAGTTGGCTGCGACGCACAACTCGGCGGCTCCCATTGAGTCCTTCCAAGGAGACTGTGAATGAACGTAATATTTGGAGAGAAGGATGTTGGGAGAGACGAGTGTATGTGGAGGCAAGAAGGTGTGAAAGAGAAGAAAGGGTTGGACGAGGTCGTCTAGCTGACCTCACTTCCGTCTGCCTCCGAAGACCGGGCCATCTGGTCCGCCGCAGAGCCCACATAATCCTCGCACCCTCTCGCACCGCGACCGGGCAAATTACCATCCCTGCTTTCTCCGCCCGATTATAGTGAAACGATGACGAGGTTTTGAATCTCGCCGCCACGCACAGCGGTGTCTTCTCGACAAAGAAAGACTTCTGACGCGGCCGTGGCGTTGTTAGAAGCAGTTCCGAAAAGAGCGTCTGGATGGCTTCCTGCCGACTTCCAGGTGACACTAGACCCAAAGCATCTGTACCGCAGATGTATTGTGAACTGGCAGCGAGAACGGAGGACGGGTGATAAAACGAACAATCTCAAGTTGCAATAAAAACGTCCTATTCATCATTCCTTTCATTTAATACGGAAGCTTGTGTAACAATGACAGTGATACACTGCAGTGTTTCATTCAAAAATAACGTAAAAAGGTTTTATCAAAAATCAAAACGAACAATTCGTACCGTACGGAGAAATTCTAAATTCACTGCACACGTCGTGCATATTTCCAAAAGCATAAATCAATTAAACAGTACTTAGTGTGCACAATGCTTATCTTTAGCACATTTCTCTTCTTATTCTGTGAAAACAATCTTGCTACTGTATGTCGAGGCATCGCTCGTGCACACTCCAAAACAACGTCTTATACACGTACGAGTTGTCAATTTATTATTTGCTGCTGTTTTATTCCGGTCATATAGCATCGTGACAAACAAGCAGATAACATATTTTATTTTTAAAAACCCGTAATAATTATATTAACAACATTCCACAAATACAGGAAAAACTCAGACATAAATAAACGTACAGCCTAGATAGTGTATTCTGGACCTAAAAGTATGTAAAAATTAGACTTACACAGCATGTGCTAAATACGACTTCAGTTGCCGCTCTATTCAAGTACAACTGCCTTGTGTTGTTAAACATTCGATAGTTAGATTATTTTGGAACAGCAGTAACTACTGATACATAACGCTAGGGTATTCATAGTGTCCAAAGTAACTGTGCACTACATACGAAATAAATAAATAAGGTTTTAGCACACACTCAACGCACGTGGAAAAAATGCAAAACTTTATATTTTCACGACGTAGTGGTCGTTTTATAGACATTATTTGTGATTACATTTTCCAATTGTTTAAAAAAAAAAAAAAAAAAAAAAAAAAAAAAAAAAAAAAAAAAAAAAAAAAAAAAAAAAAAAAAAAAAAAAAAAAAAAAAAAAAAAAAAAAAAAAAAAAAAAAAAAAAAAAAAAAAAAAAAAAAAAAAAAAAAAAAAAAAAAACTCTCATAGTTTTTCCATAGCGGCACGACAAAGGCAAAATTTGCAAGTTACGGGACACAGGAAAAACCAAAAACCAAGTGACTTACTCGAATGAAATTATTTACATTGAAATTAGATGTTGTGTCATGTGCTAAAAGATTTAGAAACACACAACAAAGTCGTTTTGCCTTTTTTAAATTGCTATGAATTATGTACAATTTCATCATTTTCAGATTTCTTTTAAGTGCAAAGGAATATCATTGTGTGTTTTTAAATCTAATCTAATTTCAATGTAAATTATTTAATTCGAGTAAGTCACTTGGTTTTTCTTATTCCTCCCAGTAACTTGCAAATTTTGAATTTGTCATGTCGCTATGGAAAGGCTATGACAGCTAAAAATGTTTTACAAGTGGAAAATGTAGTCACGAATAACGTCTGTAAAACGAACACTATGCCGTACAATTATAAAATTATGAATTTTCTTGCTATGTGAACGCCCTTAAGCTTCATGCAGGACTATTGAACGCGTCAACAGCAAAGAATGCGCTGTATCGTAGAATGGTCCTAAAAAGTGATCAGGAGCTACCAGGAGACCTTGCTGTAGTCTCCGAGTCCAAGATAAATGAAGTAGGCTGTACGTCAGGTACACAGCGATTAACACAACTTGACTCTATTATATGAACTGAGAGAGGAATCGTCCTTAGCGTATGTTAAAGAATAATCCAGAATTCGCCTGCAGCGATTTCGGGAAACATTGGAAAACCGAAATCAGGATGGTCGGAGGCGAGAATCGAACCCGGGACCTCCTGTACGCGAGCTCAACATATTCCGTTGCGACACCTCGCTCCGTTCAGGTGCTTTGAAAGGGCCAAATGGGTAAACATAAAATGGTGTAACTTTATTCCTTCAGAATTCTCTTTATTAGATATCTGAATAAGTTGCTAACTTTATTTTACACACAATATGACTTTTTTCGTGCTTATGTCATTATTTCTAGAAAATTGTTTACTTAAAATAAACACAGTGTAATATGATACTGAACAAATATACATTATATACACGACTTCCTTTGCCATTGTACTTAAACCACTTGTTTTTACAATTTATTTCATTTCACCATTTTAGGAACACCTCTATTCTAAGCTACACTGTTCAAAACCATTAACGGGACAAGAGTAAGAAGCACTGCAATGTCGGCATAAAATCTTTACTTAGGGACACAGTGGCGTAGAGACAGGGGGGGGGTAATAGGGGTACAATGTACCCCCAAAATTTGATGGTATGGGGTACAAAACATAATTTGTATTTGTCAAAATATAATTTGTACCCCCGTACATATTACTGCATATATTTACTTAAATACAAACAAATCAAGTAAACAAATTCAATATAGCAATAGGTACGTTTAATCTAATTTTATATTTATACTGACTTTAACTTATACAATTAAACTACTATTAACGTAATGGTATGAAAGTTTGAGTAAAAGATTCTGTTCTCTAAGCCTACTGAAACTGCTGACATCCTACTGGAAACTCCTGCAGACAGTGTCTTTTTATGTCCACAATATTGACAAGGGTTAGGTAAGCTTCCTCCCCTTAGGATTCGGTATTCTCCGTGACGGTTCGACTATTGTCATCTTCGTAAAGATACTGAAATACGCTTTCAAGCTCAGTGAACGACTTGTCTACATTATACTGTTTGGCAGCTGGGGAATTATGTGGTTATTTGTGTTGTAAAGGGCAAATTCTGTTGTATTTTATTCCAACTGCCCGGCCGCGGCTTCGCCCGCCGTTCTTTTAAAAATGATGAACATTATTGTAATCTGGTTTCGATTCCCGGCAGTCAACCGGATATTCGTATTTGTGTGATAATCGTGCCTGTACGATGCCGCAATTCGGTGACTTTTTCTCAGGGATATCCTGTTTTCCCGGCCCTTCATTCCAGACGCTGCTCCGTATCCACTTTGTCGCCCATCACCACGTCTCAAAATCGTAGCTGTTTACAGCCGTCCATATCTTTCAACTCAACCGTCCCTGTCGCAACTACGCCCGCTATTCTTTTAACATTAACCACATTGTTGTACGCTCCAATAGTAAATTAACTCTTCTGCTAGGTGTCCCTGACGCGTGTGTCTATATAATAGCACAGCAGTTCCCAGTCACAGTTTCTCACACGGGATTCGAACCCTAACCTCCTACCAGTGTCCCAAACAACTACGCCAAGATAGGTCGTGAGAATTGTTAAAAAGCAAATGTGTGTGTATGGGCCTGTGCGGAAAGAGGTATAAGTATCAATAGGATGACAAAAATTAACAACTTCAAAATTAATTCTCCGTGGTCATACAGGATTTTTGAGATTTCTGTAAATTTTTTAATTCTTACCATCCCTTAAACTGTTGCAATTTGAAAAATCATGAAATAGTTTATTAGGTATTTGCATAAGTCGCATTCCTATTCAGATATAATCTCGTTACCTCCTACGAGATACAGAAAATTGAAGGGACGAAGTAGGGCTCCACATAGATTTGTAACTTTTTTTTTTGTAATTTTATATGTGTATGCTATATAACTTGCTTTATAGACATATGTTGTGACTATTTTCTGCAGTAACGGAAATTTTCTAGATCTCATAGTTTTTGTCTAGAGGCAGGCCAAGACACAAATGTGCATAAAACTGTTTCATAAAAGAAACTAAAACCAACTGACTTAAGAGAAATGAAATAATTAACACTGAATAATGGTGCCATATGTTACGTCATGATATTTATAAAATATCTTAAGTGAATATTTTTTGTGTTTTTAAAAAATTGCTGAATCTGGGATTTGACCTGCTACTATACAAAAACTTTCGACAGTTAGTACTAAATATAAAATTATTAAAACAATTCAAATTTGGCAAAAACTCCCCCATTAACTGAATCAATGTTTCGTGTTTTTAATCCCCATAAAGGTTGCATTTCAAAAAGTAGTGAAACTAATTTGCAGGGATATGCGTAGGCTTGATTTTGAAGTAACAATGAATTCGATATCACAGCAGGTTTAACGGTTATCGGAAATTTAATGAAAATACATTGTACAGCTTTTAACCCACTTAAATATTGAATTTGGAGAAATCAAACAATTACGTAATGTGCATTATTTTAAGCTTTACTTTGAAATAAAAAGCATTCTGATATCTCAACTAGGTTCGAGCACTCTTGAGGATTCATTAAAAACCATTTCACTAGTTTTCACTCCATTAATTTTTAAATGTCGAAAAATCCTTCTTAGTGCGTGCCTAATGCGTAAGGGAAAGTTCTCTTCAAAATTTCATATCTGTAGGTCCAGCGGTTGGGGCTGTCTGTTGACGAGTGTATAAAAGTGCGAGTGGCGCACTTCATTTAATATATAGAGTTTGTATGTGCAATGTCAAAGAAAATTGCATAAAATGATTAAGAGAACATTATTTTTTTTTCGTGTTGGTACGCCAGTATGTCAAAAGAAAACATTTATGGAGTTTCGAAGCATTCTTCTAGTCAGTATTTTGTAGTATGTGCAATATTTTATGTAATGTAGGTATTAAATAAACACATGCCGTACGTTCGTTAATTTATCAATGCTCCCAACTAAGTTACTAAGACAGCAGAAAAATGAGTATCAGCGAAAAATGTTATCTTAAAAATATAATAAAGTTGGTTTATTTATATAACATTAGAAAAATTATACTATCGAAGCTTGTGTAAATTAATTGCTAGAAAATATTTTGTGAGCCTGAAATTCCTTAAACCAAATCCAGTCGCTACGCAAATAAAAAATAAAAACTTAAACGAGGCCGCGGTTGGCGCAGTGACTGGAGCAGTCGCCTCCCACCAATGTGATCTGGGTTCGATTCCCGGCGCGATCGATCCCTGGATTTTCGCATGTGAGAATGTTGCTGCTGGTCGGCGGATTTTCTCATATATCTCCCGTTTCCCACGGCCTACATTCCGGCGCAGCTCCATATTCACATCATGTCACCCAGCGCTTAAGGTCTTGATGTTATAGAGCTAACCAAAATCTTTCCATACAGAAAAAATTACGTTCCCATAAATAGTCAAATAGAAAATATTATGATAACTGAAGGTTGTATAAACCAATTAAATCGCAAAGAAAACACCGGCATTTACATTAAAACAATTTTTGAAAAACTTCACAGCTTTCTAAGGATATTGAAAGGAGACTTCATAAGACTGTTCTGTCGCTCGTCAAAAGTTGAAGTTTGCTAAGGTTTTGGCGGATGGATAACATTTTCGGAGGCTGCTGATTGGCTGTAGATCACATTATTAAGGCTCGGTGTCAGTCGCCAGCATGAAAATATTTAATTAAATTGTGCTTTTCGATACGTTTTGCCTTAAATTGACTTTCAAATATTCACTCTGCATTGTAAGTAGTCCCTAAATCAACATTTCAGACGTATAGAAATGTATGTAGATATATGTACACACGTAGTTCTGTACTTCTATTTTCTTAGCCAAAAAATTTTTTAATTCCATACGACTTAATAAGTGCATGCCGTTACCAGTACTGAAAGAAAAACCAATTAATCAGAAGTCATATAAATCTAATGAGATATGATCGATGTTTCAAAATGTACATTATTTCAACAAGTTTTGATGCTTGGGAAGGAGTAATGCATATACATATATATATATATATATATATATATATATATATATATATATGCTCTTCAAACGGGTCTATGAATTCCCAGCAGCGAAAATTCCACGCAATCCCACCGGGGCTGAACCCAGTTTATATAAGGCTTAATGTCTCGTCTACATCGAGGTCATTAGAGATGGCGTCACACAACTTTGACATGACAGAAACTGGCAGAGGGAACCATCCCAGGCCAGCATCCCAGCTTAGATAAGTTTCCCACTCGTATGACGAAAGCTCCTGTAACCACTGAGTTTAATCCTATAGGAAGAAAAAAATAGGAACGTTAAGTTAATTTGAAATACTATCTCTAAAAAATTATTTAACAAAATATTTTAACTATTTTTATAGCTTCCATTACTGTTGTACTGTTGTCATCCACTTATGTAAGTTGTAACGTTTGCTTACTTCTGTTTACGTGCTCAAGTTGTTTAATAATTTTGGATCGCTTGGTACGTTTTAGTCCCTTCGTAACACCTTGGCGCCACTTGGACATTTTTTTGCTGAACACTTACACAATCTAGAAACGGCATATAATACACCGAATTCTTGAACACTGGATGTTACTTGGCTACTGTCCACGCACCAGCTCTGAGTCCCTGGCGGGTATGCGTTTTTCGTCCGTAAACATGTAAATAATACGAGGCAGATATCATGTAGACACACATACTAACCGCAGTAACGTCGTAAGTTAGGACGTGTCTGCCACTGTGTTACTGTAGCGTACATGACGTTTAGGATTAACAATGCATACACGCCAGTAACTCAGAGCTGGCGCGCGCACAGTACGAGAATATGCTTAGTTTGGCAACAATGCTACAGCCTACAAAAGGAATGGTGTGAGGGAAAGAGACAGATAACCGCCCCGGGGGAAGGGTGTGAGTCAGGAAAGAGTAACAAGGGAATATATGTGACAACGGAATGCGAGAAGTTAGGAGAGATGTGAGGAGTTGGCTAACACCATGCGATCAGGTATGAGAGTGTGCTGCTATCCTTTGTGAATCTGCGGAACTATTTCAGCTACGAAGAAAATGATTCTCTAAACACATAACATATGTGCTAGTATCGGAAACCTGCTACAAGATGGCGGGCCCTAATACCCCTTAATAGTGAAGAGAATAGCTGATGTTAACATTTGTGCAAAAGTTGTTTTGCTGGAGGAATGATTAACAGACGGGCCCTATCAAAAGTGGGAAGACCATTTGGCTCTGGATTTACTTATAGAGAGCCCCAAATTTAGGATGCAAAGTTTGCGTTTTTAAAGATAGAACTAGTACGTTCAACTAAAGTACTGTAATGTTGTACCTGTATGCAATGAGGCCCTTAAATTCAAAGGCAAGCCACAAGACCACTTAATGTGATTGTCCACTGCACAAAAATAAATCATATAAGGCCAATTGTTCTCGTTTTTAGTAATAATGGTGATGGCTGTAGATACTCTATTCCTCTCTAAATACAGTAGTACAACACAGTGCAAAAACATGTAGACTGTATTCTCAGCTCTACGGTTCCACCCCACCCATTTCCATTCTCTAGGCGCGCTGTTCCTTCACAACCTAACTTCATTATTAGTATGGTTAGGCATTCAGCCGGTATCAGTGTTGATGCTACACTAGACAGTTCCAAAAAGGCACAAACCATTACTGTAATTCGATATGTGGGCCTAAAGATTACTGATACTGACAAAAGTCCAACATTTTTAACAGACATTTTTATAACTTCACAAAGAAATCTGGAAGAGAAATTGCTGCTAGAATTTTAACTAAAATCCTCACAGGAGAATTTCTGATTACATTTTTAATTTTGTTTAGCTCAAGCCTATGATAATGTTGCTAAAATAGCTGGCAAATACGATGACATGCAATCAGTTCTTGAATAGAAAAATTCAAAACGCATCTTCACTAGCCGTGGAAACCTACCTCACATTACACCTTGCAGATGTTGGTTGTGCCGAATGATGTGTGGAAACAATTACTTACTTTGGAACTGTACAGAAAATTTACAACTTATTCAATAGTAGCTCACAAAGGTGGGCCATATTGTAACACTGACTTGTTTTGATGAATGAGATGTTCTCAGCTAGTTGGTCAACCCAGGTTGATGGTATTCTTCCAGTTGCACATAATTTGGATTAAGTAAGAAAGGCATGTTTTGAACTAGAATTCCTTAATCTCACTGCATAGACTGGAAAATAATAAAAAACAATATGTAAAAAAGTAGAAACTGTCATTGTGTCATCAGTATGGAAGGTGGATAAAGTTACTAACAATGATATTAAAAGTCTCGCTAACAACATTCAGTAAGTTCTGAACAACAGGCTTTGATACTGGGAGAAGACAAATTAGTGGCGAAGAATACTGGTACCTCATATAAGTTTTATCTGTAAGTGTATAAACAATAGTTAGCCTAATGTAAAACAACATTGTAGAGTCAATGTCTTCATTATTATTTACACTATTGTATTTGGTCTCAGATGACAGTTTGATATGCATAAGGCTGTTCAAGTGTAAATCCGTAAATTTGGATTTCATAAAAATAATGTTAGTTTTGTAGACATTACTAGTGACTATACTTTCGTCTAATGGAACATTTTTAGCATACATAGTGTTCACATAATGGCATGTCAAATGTCAAAATTTGCATGTTGTGGCAGCACACACCCAATGAAAATCAACATACTTATAGTAATGAAATTATTTACACTAAAACAAGATGTCACAGGTTACATGCTAAAAGTTAGAAGAACACAAAACATTTCTTTTTGTATTTTTTAAAAGATTACTAAAAATAAAGGATTTCATTGAAAATTAGCAATGGTTTTGGTACACTACAAAATAAAAACTATTTTATCTTTATCACGTATTATTTTTAGGAAATAGTGAAATCCATCCTGATTACAATATAAAGTTTATAACTATACGAACTGTCAATTCATTGTGTTTGTCACCACATTAACAAGTGTCCATATCATAAGATCCGAAGCGCTGCTATGGCGAGGTGTCGAGTTGCACGATAAGAGCTGATAACATTATCCACTCTTAATGAGTCTTAGACAAACTGGATTAAAAATCTGAGCTAAGTTCATGATATACAGACTTTTTACATGCTCTGTCGTGCAGCTGGAGTGTTAGTCTTGTATTCTTAGTATGAGTGTTAGTCTTGTATTCTTGTATTAGTTTCACTCTGTCTTATTTTGAAAGTATGAGGATACATGTTTGTGTGAGTTTTCATGTGAAAGAAAGAACTAATCATATGAAGTTAGATTCGTTTTTTTTTTATTTTAGCCATTATGTTCACTCAGAGGTGGTTTGCCACACTGCAAGGTTTTGGTGACGTATGACAAAGGTAAATTGTAAAGTGTAACAGGCATGGCAACTCACGGGCTAGCAGTGCACAGTTATCGGCTGTGCCTGTGATCTGCTGGTTGGCTAAGGGAACCAAGGGGCTTCTTTGGTGAGTGTCATGGGAAGACGCAATGAAAGGGATTTCAGAATTAAATGTACTATATGACTTTAGTGAGTTGTATTAACTGTTATACCATCCTGGCATCAAGTGCATCTGTTGAGTTTTTCTCTCCACTTAAAAAAAGACATACGTTAGAAATCCCCTGAAACAAGACACCCTGTCAAATCCTGTTTGAAAAACAGAATACGTCTTTAAATAGTGATATTGAAATTTTGTTGTAAGACAAGAAGAATACAATTGACGTACAAGCAAGTACATTCATCAATAAACTGAAGTAGGATAGTGAGCCACACTTAACTTTTTTATTTAAATTTTGAAAGAAGCTACATGTTTTATTGTTAAAATTTTGACGTGTATTAGAAGGGACTTGGTAAGTGATTGAGGAAGAGTTTATACAGCTTGCCACCGGGCAGTTGCCCACCCAATTGCAAGTGATAATGGTAAACCTTGATGACTCATCACTTAAATAGCGAAATCAGTTTTTTCAGCCACTAATACAGTAAATATACTAAAAATTACTTAAAATTTCATTCAATTAACATTAAAATTAATCAACACCTCCCAGACCTCCCTGGATAATTTGGTCTCCAAACTTGGTTCCCCTACTTTTGAATCCATCTTTCACCATTGGTTTTGAGAGAAAATTAACAACTTTTACTGTTGAAAATAGTTATTCTTATAGTGGGGACACCTGTCTATAATGTCCCTCCCCAGTATTATATGGGTGAGATAAACTGTGACCCCCTGTCCTCCCCATCCAACTCCCACTCTGTGTAATCTGTAATGATACAGCAGTCTGGTATAATCTTTCAGCAATACAACTACAGTACATATTATCAAAACACAGTGCATGTGTCTAAATAATGCTTTTGTCATGATGAGGTGCTGTCAAGGACAGCATCCAATCTGCTCCTGATACAACACATGTAATCTGGTCCAGGTCTTCAGGCTATCAAGAGCCAATTATAATAACTGTTGCAAACCATACCTCAGTGTGTAGTAATGTAAAACAAAGGAAGAGGCCGCTAGGCTATCAGTATGTACAAAAGACAGAAGTACAAGTACTCACATTTTAGTACTTGACAGATACACACACAAATAGGATGACACAATCGCGGAAGCACGTATCGCGATGTTTCGCTGCTTAGAGCAGCTTCCTCTGGCGAAGAGACATACGTGAGTACTTGTGCTTCTGTCTTTTGTATATACTGATAGCCTAGCGGCCTCTTCCTTTGTTTTACATTACTACACACTCAGTGTTCATTTTCCTGGCATCTTGTGGCCTTGTCACGTTGTTGTTTTACATGTACTATCACGCTTTCCTGTATTTTTTAATATCTATATTTCTTACTTACTAACCATTACCTATCATTCCACTGGCTGACCACGTCCAATACTTCATACTGCAGTCAGCCACGTCTCTTCGCCCAAGGAAGCTGCTCTAAGCAGCGAAACGTCGCGATACGCGCTTCCGCGATTATGTGTCGTCCTATTTGTGTGTGTATCTGTCAAGTACTAAAACGTGAGTGCTTGTGCTTCTGTCTTTTGTACCTACTGATAGCCTAGCGGCCTCTTCCTTTGTTTTACATTACTACACACTCAGTGTATATTTTCCAGCCATCTTGAGTCCTTGTCCCGTAGTTATTTTACATGTACTATCACGCTTTCCTGTATTAATATCTACATTTCTTACTTACTAACCATTACCTATCATTCCACTGGCTGACCATGTCCAATACTTCATAATACCGGCACATCATCTTTGTCCACCGCAGTCAGCAATGTCTCTTTGCTCAAGGAAGCCGCTCTAAGCAACGAAACGTCGCGATACGCGCTTCTGCGATTATCTGTCATCCTATTTGTGTGTGTATCTGTCAAGTACTAAAACGTGAGTATTTGTGCTTCTGTCTTTTGTACATATAAACCATACCTCAGGTGAGAGAAATGGGTGTTTTGATTCCTTTCCAAGCCGAAGGAGGACATGTATAAAGGTGCTACATTCCGACGACACTTGGCCAGCAAAATGGAACTATTGACAACTTTGTTGTCAGTATCATCTAACATGAGTCATGCACAAAAAATGTAACATGATCTTCCAACACTAACAGTTTCATTTCATTTCTATCAGTCCAAGGTTTTTAACTATTCATTTACACAAGAATATTTTACATTATTTACAGAAAAGATTCATTTTTTTACCCACACATATTCAGGTCAATTTTTTTTATAGAAAACAATTTTTTTTAAATTTATGGTAGCACTTCTCTGCCTGCAAAATTTATTTAACTGTGACTATAAAAATCTAATCATACAAAATTTACATATAACAGTGTACAAAAATTAAGTAAAAAATTTAAATTATTTTCTTCCACACCTTAAAATATTTTTCATATACACATGTCTGTTTCAATGCCAATTTCCTTAACATATTTAACAGTCAAGTTGCACACCAATTCGTCTCAAAAAAGACTTGGCCCACGCATTGGTAAGTTTGATACTACCACCATTCTCAACTAACAACTCAGGTTCATACTGCATAAGTACTTGTTTTGCCGTGGCAATCGCTAAAAATTTGGATATTTTCTCCCCAGACTTCATCAGTTCTCGAATGCACTCCCTAACTACATTGTCATACTTGCCAAGTCGTAATGGTCTGCCTCGAGGAGAATATCCTAGCGATGTGACACTGCCGTCCACTCCACCTGGAGTATTACTATTCAGATGACATTTCAATATGTATTTGTCTCTCAAACTTCGTATTGTGCTCTCAGGCACATCGTGACCTAAAATGTCTTTGAAATACTCACGTGCTCTCTGATTCCCAAATTCAGCAGCATACTTACCCAGTTCTGCCCTTAATTCAGGACTATACAACATATAATTCCCACGCTTATGAGACGCATTATCACTAGTTTTATTTTTAGGTCTGCTAATCTCCTTTCTGGCATTACTAGAACTGTTCTTTTTTTGCTCTTTGGCAGCATTTTCATGAGAATTATCAGTGACATCTGACACATATATCACCATTTTATCAGGATCATCTATAATTTCTTCCTCTTCTTCAGAAGCATATGACAATTTCATACAATGCAAGACTTCAGACTGTTGCTCTTGATATGAATTCTGTTGACTCTTCTGCTGCTGATGAAACTGTTCTCCTAAATGTTTTAATTTGTGTGGGTGAGAATGGACACATTTCTGATGCAAATAAAGATGGGATTTAGAATTATCCTGCTTTTGAAGATTTAGTAAGTGTTGCTGATGTAACAAATCTTGCTGACCAACCTGTTTTTTTAGGTGTTCGCCCTGTGACTCACATTCCAAATGAAGCATCTGATGGGGTTGCAACAACTGTTGTTGCAACTGTTGCTGCTCCTCCAGGTGAGAAGATGCTTGCAACTGCTCTTGAGACAGCTGTTGAAATACTTTATTATTAGACTGATGTAAATTCTGTTCTTTCTCCTGATGTGTTCCCTCCTGTACATTTTTTATAGCTTGCTGCTTTTGCAGACGAATTTCATTATGGGACTGATGCACAACTTGTCTTTCCTGATGTGTTTGCTGCTGTTCTTGGGCTAACTGATTATGTGTCCGATGCTCAGAGTGATACAAATTCTGCTGCTTTTCCTTAGATGATTGTTCTTCACCCAAATTATGTTTCTTACGCTGAGGCAGAGGCAAATGCTTTTGATGACCTGACTCTTGAGGTTTTTCCTGATCCAACTGTTGCTGCAAATGAAATGCCTGATGCTCAGACTGATGCAAATTTTGCGCTTTGTCTTCTTGGGGTACTGACTTTAGTGGTTCCTCTTGGACAAATTGCTGCTGAAACTTAGGAACTTGCTGAGGCCAAAGCAAATGTTGCTCTTGCTCCTGGTGTGTTGACCTCTGAGGTTGTTTCTGAACTAAATGTTGTTGAAGGAGAACTACTTGATGCTGAGATTGCTCCAAATGATGCCGCTTCTCCTCATTCACTGGCTGCTGCTGAATTTGTTCCTGATTCAAGTTCTGAGAAGGTTTTAGTATTTGATGTTGAGAGTGATCCAAAAGTTGCTGTTTCTCCTTGTTTATTGGATTCTGCACTTGTTCTTGAACCTGTAGCTCAAGGACTTGAGACTCAGACTGTTGTGAATGTTGTTTTTGTTCTTCATTATTTTTTTCATGTTTCTGAACTAATTTCTCTTGAAGCTGCAGTACCTGATGCTCAGAGTGAAGCACATGCTGCTGTTTCTCCTGATGTGTCAACTGTTGTGAATCTTCACGTATCAACTGCTGATGCAATTGTAGTGCCTGAAGCTTAGGCTGATGTAAATTTAACTGAGTCTTCTGATTTGTTGATTCACACTGCTGTTCCAGACACAACTGCTGTTGCAGATGACTAACTCTGTGCTGTGACTCATGTACTTGATGCAATTTATTTTGATGAACTGTTTTTTGTGGTTTTTCTTCTGAAAGTTTTTGTTGCATAACATGCTGAGACTGATGCAAATCCAGCTGTTTTATCTGTTGTGTTAGTTCTTGTGTTTGTTCATGAGTCAAAAACAACTGTGAATGTTGTTCATGTGCAGACTTTTGTTGTTCTTGATAAAATTGCAGTTGAATTTGAAGCACTGGCTGTTGTGGTTGATTCAGTTGCTGCTGTTTTTGTTGATTTACAGACTGCTCTGATTGTTCACAGCTTACCAATGGTTGCATTTGGATTAGTTTTTGCCGTTGGTCATGAAATTTAGGTTTCTGCTGTTGTATTGACTCCTTAGTTTGGTCTTTGAGAATCTGCTGCTGTAACTGAAGAAACTGTAGTTGAGTTTGTTGCTGTACTGATTTCTGCAACTGATCCTGAGTCAAATGTGAAGGCAGTAACAACAGCTGCTGTTGTGGCTGATGGAAATGCTGTTTTTTAAGATGCTGCACTGATTCTTGCTGAGATTCTTGTAACTGCAAAGGTTGTTGGAGCAGATGATGATGTATTTGTTGTGAATGCTGTTGGTCTTGTTGATCTATCTGTTTCTGTAGCTGTTCATGAGGAGATACATGAGGTTGCAGCAAAAGAATTTGTTGCTGATGGTAAGAATGGACAGATGGAGAGTCACTTTGTTGAACCTGATGTAACTGCTTCTGTAGTTGCTGTGATTGCTGCTGTTGATAAATCAACTTATGTGATTGCTCCTGTTGTTGTGGCTGCTGTGAATTCTGCTGTTTGTACTTGTGTACTGTTTCATCTTGTTGCTCTTGAAATAACGCTTCTTGTAAATTAATTACTTGTGGTTCATTCAATTTATGTTTTTGCTGTTGCAATTTTTTTTGTTTTTCTTGGTGTTGCTGCTGCTTATGGGCTTGTCTTTCACGAAAATGTATAATCCGTTGCTGAAGCTGTGATGGAATAACATTTATTTGTTTATTTAATTGATTCTTATAGAGGTGTTGCTGATCCTTTTCCAATAGAAAAGTGTTGTTACTATTCTTCTGGCAATTTTGATATGAAGTACCATCTTTACAACAAGTTTCATCATTTTCTGGACTTGGTACAATGGTTATAATAACATCATTCACAGTCTGACTATCATCTCTGCACACTGCCATGGCAACTGTGTCAATACGAGAAACAGGCATGTGAAATGTCTGCGGTTTGTACAATGACTTTTCAGTTGTCGGTACGCATGTTGCTAAGGTGACAGTACCATCTCTGTCCGTCATCATGTTGGCACTACCAGTATCTAATGTTTGTAACATTGTCATCTTATTACTGACAGTCTGAACCACAGTACCGGGATATGGAGATTCTATTGCATTAGGATGATGGCTCTGATGAATGACAACAGCTTGAGGATGTACAGTATGTGAGGATGAGCTGTTATCAGTCGGAGGCTGTTGTTTTTGTGGCAGCAAAGGAACGTGTACTGCTGCTACTGATGCCTCAGTTGTAACATCAGACAAACTGGGAGGAACCTGCTGGAAGTGATGTTCTGAATGCAATGCTGTCTCACTGTTACTGACAGTGTCTGTACTGTTAAGAACTACTGGTGGTTGGAAGTGAAAATGTGAATGCGGAACTGAAGCAAGGCTAGTGGGTACAGGTATCACGCTACCATGTATTACGTGTCCCTGATTAGTAACAGATGAATAAATCTGCTCCGGTTGCTGAAAAATGGGCACTGATATAGAGTCTTGATTGACAATCACAGAAGTGGTAGATGAAGGCACATGCTGATACGAGACTAAACTTGTAGGATTAATAGTGTTGTTTACAGTATTAAAATGTAATGTAGAATTCTGCTGAGTGAGCAAATGGCTATTTGTTTGAACGTAAGGAGCACTCTGATACATCTGGTCTGTGTAACATGCATTGCCCGTTCCATGGTATGGCCTTGGTGTTTCGTCAGTGTTGGTATTTTGTTTGTGCTGACACATTTCAGGCAAAACTGAGTCACAGGCAAGTGGCTTGTTCCTTTCGAGGTACTGTTTTCTAAGTCTTCGAATCAGGCTTTCCTTCAAACGAAGGGAATGTTTTGCCAAGAAATAATTTACAGTAGATGTAATACCAGTTTCAAATGCATGTTTACCAATTTCTTCTTTGAGTTTTTCATCAAAAATACCTTTTTGTTTATTAGGAACTGTTGGATGTCCACTAACGTCTGCTTTGCCAGAAGCATCAGAAAAACGGTCAACATAAAGCTTCTTAAATTTGCGAACCAAACCCTGTCGTACCTCTCGACCAAGGCGTTCACTAAAGTGACGTGCTGCTGCTTCAACTCCAAAACCAGCAGCAAACCGTCCTATCTCGTCTTTCAGCTGCGGCGTAAAGCTTCTGTGTAGTTTCACAATGTTGCGAACAGTGCTGTGACTTACTCTCGTACCAAGTCGCTCCGTAAAACAGCGAGTAGTTTTCGAAATTCCATGTTGAATTGCATAATGAGCCATTTCATCTTGGATATCTTGAGGATATTTTTGATACTTCCCACGTTTTTTATGAACGTCCTTAGTTGCCAAAATAATATTCTTCACTGCAGCTACAGCATTAGCACGAAGTTGTTTCTGAACTTCTTCTCTCAACTGTGGCTTCCCAACTCGTGTATGTGATCCTTTGTTTGTGATCTTCTTTAACCTTTTCCAGACGTTGACCACATTACCTGCAGACAGTATTAACTCATGAGAGCTATCTTTGAAACACACTATTGGCATAAAACAGGACAGTTAAAACAAAGAAAATATACCATACCCGTAGCTGAATCTGGGGTATTTTGGTTTGATGATCTCTTCCAAGTTCGAACATCACGATCATTGCCATCTTCACTATTTTCTTGATCTGCATGTCTAGATGGCTCCTCTCCTTCCAACAGTCCTCTGTGTTTAGCTTCTTCTGTATGCTTACGTTGATGTATACGAAAAGACATTTTGGAAGTGAAAAGTTCATCACAATGACGACACTGTGAACAAAAATTAAAAAATTTTAAGTGTAAATTAGACTGTGTTTAAAATAAACATGACAATTCAAATACTAGGACATTATTTTCTATAACCATACTTTTGTGCTATCGAACTATCAGCTGCTCAAAATGTATTTACAGTGATTTCAGTATGTCAATAATTCTGACTTCGCAACAATTATTCTGAAAATAATCACATCTGTACTGAAATGACTGACATTAAGATCATTCTAAACGTAACTTATATGCACATCAGCCCTCATGTACAATTTTACATCTACAGAATTATTTTACGTACTGTACTATTGTGGACATACGCCATTACGATATTATGTCATCCCACAAATCTTAGAATGAGAGTAAGAAAAAACAAACAAACGAAAAATGAAAAAAATGAGAAAACAAGCCCTATTTGGCTGTAATCAACACATCCATAAACAAAAACTACAGAACATGAAAGATCCCATAAGGAACTAGTCAACAACAAATAAAGGGGAAAAAAAGTACATAAGAATTAAAAAATACAAATATAAAAACAAGACAATACTGAGACAAAGACAATAACAGTCACAAGACAGAATAACGACCCACAGGCAACAGACTAGACAATACAACGATGAAGACACAAAAGAACACATTAGATTTCTAAAGACTGACTATTCACGACGTATCAGGAGCTGACATCTGCTCCCATCTTCAGGTAATGTACACTAGAAACGTAAATAATTATTGGGAGGAAAAAGTAGTTTGAATAGAAATAGTAATCTGTTACATTAGTTTCCACACTTGTGCAGCCAGAATGCTCTATCAACAGTCTGCAAGAGCCAGATTTGCTTACACACATTCAAACTAGCTCAGCAGGTATACTTTTTGGACGCGCACTAACTTCATTCTGTTGACTTTTTAAACCAAAATTTATTATTCTTCACTGGTTCCAAAACAATAAAATTAATTTGTAGTAAGTTACCTTTCCAGAATTTGAACTAAAGTGGCATAAACTCAAACCTAACACTAAAACGTAAAAATAAATGAAATGTGCTGTTTTCACTCCTATTAACTCAGTTCCCAGTGCCAGTGAAATCTTAGTTACTAATTTAAAATTTTGCAATTGTGCACACATTAACAATGAACAAATTTTTAGAATTAGCTGAAGTAACTGGAACCATTAAATTTAATCAGTTTTTTTAAATCAATGAAAATCTCGCAACATAATATGCCTGGCGGTGGCGGCAAACGAAAACAACTGTCCTACTACGTCATATGCATGTTAGCCAATTAAAACGTGTTTTCAATGTTTACGGCACGAAAATATGTCACTTTTAAAGCTCAACAACTTTAAATTAAAACGTGCACGGAATTATTACTTTACATGGTTGCATTTGGTGCAAAAATTATTTGGAAGAACCATGTAATATTAATTTTTTTTTTACTATCCCATTATTAACTATAAAGATGACAACCACAGATTTATACAAAGTGGATGAAATCTGATATAAAATTATGTACAAGTAAAGGCAACATACCATTTTTACTTACATAATGGTTGTACTTTTGTTTTGAAAGGCTTAAAAATAAAAAAGTATTTTAGAAAATGTGCATAAAGGCCATATCTGTCTTTTTCGCAACATAAAAACAGCACCAGATTCTGACATTTTGCAAATGTGTCATGTAAAAAACTGGTGCATGACATGCTTTTGATGCTATTCTCAGAAATGAGGATCAGACTTCAATAAGTATTGATAGTGCAGCCAAAGACATCTACGTCCGCACGGTAATCAAGAGTGCAAGATATTTAGATAACCAGACTTTTGGTGTAGCACAATCATTTTGCTCAGCCAATCATATAGGGTATCATAGCAATGGTCATGCATGTTTCTGCTCCAGTTATGGTTAATACTATTATGTGTTAGGAAACTCAATGTTATTTGTTTGGCATAGGACAACTTCCGCTACTAGTAGCGCTGGTATCTGTAAGGGAGTTATAGAACTTTGTCCTTGAGCAACGTTCAGTTTTGCACCTGAAGTTTTCTCCATAACCATTTGCACCCCCATAAGCGCATATTACACAACTTACTGCATATTGTACAAGCTTTTTTAAGGCCTACTGTATGCGCCGGTATATAGGCTGTCATGCAAGCCGGTACTGAAGATTCTTATTACACAATATTCCATTCTCAGAATCATAACCAGGCAAGGGATATCAGGATCAATTACTGGAAACGAATTAAGGCTATGCACTTGATTCATACCATATTATGTACATTCAGCCTTAAAATGATAATGTGAAGTGAGAAGGATAAAAATAATTTTTTAAGTCTGTAGCATTTGAAATGGAACATTTCATTTTTAAAGAATAAAATACAATTTGAAATGAAAAGTTTCGAGAGCAAAATGTAAAACCAATATAAAATGCAAAGTTTCGAACTCACGTCCCTCAAAAACACAACATTGTAAATAAGACATTTTAACCTCTGCACCAATAGGATACTACTGACTGGAGGTGAGTTATTTCTGTATATCCATTACTACCTAAAGTTTATTTGTTTTACTTATTTTTGCTGCATTTGTGAAGTTTTCCATTTTCAGTATAACTTTAAACAATATTTACACTACACATTAGTCACTGACATTTAAATTGGTCTTATTTTAAAGCCAATTGAATGGTTTACAACCTCAGATATACAATTTTACATTATAATGATGACACACTTTTAGCTTTATTGTTCTATTACAGGCAGTTGTTACATGGAGCGCTCCATGCTCTTGACACTGCAGTATGAATTGTCAGTCACAAAAGCTGGTACAGAACCTGGGGAAAAAAATAAGACAGGTCCTATTATCAATTCTAGTATGAAAACCTTCAAGCCAGGTGAAAGAAAGTTGTGATAGCTGCTACACTGGCCGGTATTGCACCTGGTATGACTGCCATTGCACGGATATTGTGAAAGTATCACCTTTACAAGTACCAATACTACTAAAAGTGGAAAATGTCCCTTGAGAAACTTGCCCAAAAGAAATATCTTTATAACTTGTAGTAGAATCAACTTTACTCTTGTCGTTAGCATGAGCATCATGAGGGAGGAGAAAGGAGGAATGTTTCCTGGTATAGGCAAAAATAAAATCCTTATCTTGCAGTCTCCTAGATTATCACAATACCAAAATAATACTAAATTATTTTTTTGATTTAATATAATGAACTGATATGTAAAGAGTTGAATCTCAATTTAAAAAAAAAAATATATATATAATATACATATATGTGACAAAATATATTCCACCTGTAAAGTTTTAATTTATAAACTGCCCGGTAGGATACATTTGTGTTGGTTACGTTGTCAAACTGTGTTCACAAAACATAACCTACTAAGAGTTAGTTACGGATAGCCACAGCTTGATCAAAATAATGCAAGGAATAGCTTACATCACATTGCAACGTAAACAAATTTCATTTTGAATTACTACTCAAACAATTCTAGTAATAATGTAATTCTGCCCAGAATAACCTCCTTAAATTCAGTTACCATGCAGAGTTTTCCATTACTTACGCATGCAAATTTCTTAAAAATAAAAAAAAAAAATTAATGAATTTGAACTGTCTTAAAACCAAGAGTTATTTTAAGAAGGGTCACAAAATAAAGACTGAGTTACCTAAAACTAGGCTTTATTACACTCAGATTGAAAAAAATCTGTTTGTTAATACGCTTACAACAAACAGCAGAAGACTTCTTCATAATAACCCTGAGCTGGCTCTCTGTCTCTGGGTTTTTGCCCCTTTCCTTTTGATGAACATAATGTTAGGTATGGGTTAAGTACTTTCCTCTCTCCTCAGTTCCAGGTTTAGCACTTACCCATCAGAATGGTGGACGATTTTGTGGCCTGTTCATCATGTGGTTGTGCACCTTAAGATAAGAGTTCTGGGAACGTCGAGGTGACATCTCTGAACTCGAGTTGTCAGGTCGTGGATTTTCATCCACAGTTGGTTGAATTGCAATGGAAATCATCATAGGATGCATTAAGGTGTGTCAGCCCTCCCGACTTAAGATACAGATCGTCTCTAGAGAAGGGATGAAGGTGACAGTTATAATATTTTAGTGGAGACTTAAAGAAAGTGGATCAGCGTAAGATTGTTTTGTGAAGTGGCCGACGAATTTAAACTGGGCAGGTTGGGAGAGACAGTTGTCGTGTGTGTGTGTGTGTGTGTGTGTGTGTGAGTCAAGAGTTGTATGAATCAAGCTTAAATGTTATAATGTAATTTTGGTAAAAGTTTGGTCATTCAAAGTCTGTGTTAAAAGTTAAGTTTTCAAGTGGGGCCAACTCTTCTGTTTATTCATTCTTATGCTTGTTTGATGGTAAGCATTGGACGACAAAATAATCATATGGCACATTTTAGAGAATGAAAGCAAAACCTGTAATGAAGTTCTGTATTAAATTGTGTTTCAAAGGCACAATATATAAATGTTAACAAGATTGTGAGAGGGTGTTAATCTTCGCTCATTCACGTATGTTTTATTATATTAATAATACCTATAATGTCACCTTGCTGGATAATCGCATGTCCCACTTCTGATATTTGTGAGTGCGTAATAGTTTTATTCAATATGCAATGTGTTAGAACTGAAGGTAATTTAGGAATGTGAATATTTAGGCACTTGTGTACCTGCTCAAAACTCTGTGCCACTCTACTTGAGTGGATACAATTGCACTTTTTAATACAGGAGAACAAGAAATTAATGGATTACATTAGATCAAGGAAGTTAGGTAAGGATAATTCAGGAACGAGTGTGTTTCAATTCCAAGGCAATGGCATGTCCATCAAATTTTTTATATAGACTGGGTCAAGCTGATCAAGTATTATAACTTGGAGAGAGGGGAGTCGAGTACTTAGAGAAAGAAACTGCAGTGGAGTTGAGAGTTTGTGATTTGGAGTGGTTTAATCAACAAGAACATGAAAACAATGAGGGTTTGAAACTGATTTATGAGGATGGAAGTAAAAACGGAGCAGAAAAATGGCTGGGAGAGACAGTTAGTTCACTTCCTAAAGTAGTGGATTGGAACATTGATAAAGCTATTGAATTTATAATAAATGTGAATCGCATTAAAGATATGAATTTAGTGCCTGAAAACATTTTATTAAAAAATATTTTGTTTGTTTGGGCCCTTAGGCACAGATTTTGTCTGAAAGTTTAACAGTTGAGATAGACATTGCCATATTTGTGGGTAAAGTAATGGAAAGAGTTTATCCAACGAGTATAAGACGGGGCTGCTTATGAAAGTATATATAAAGTTATCAACAGCCAGGGTAACAGTTTACGGCGTTGACTGAATGTGAACAGTTGACAGAGAAGGAATTGGTACGTATAATTCTGGAGAACAAGTCACCTAAAACTAGGTGGGATTGGTTCATTAAAATACAGATGACCTTAAGGGAATTTGTGATTGTTAGCAGCTGAAGTGAGTGGTCAGGAATTGAAAACTCAAGAATATAATACTGATTTTCTAGGATGTGTATACAAATAAGTATTCACGAGAGAAAACAAGGGATAAGGGTAGAAAATGAGTAACAATGCTGAGGGCCCTAAAAAAATAAAAGAGGAGAGCTTGGACAAAGTAAATGAAGGTAGGGTTTGAAAGACAAGTGGAGATGGGGAAAGTGGAAAGATGCATTAATTTTGGCGCGAACGAGGGCATTGGGTGCACAAGTGCATGAAAAAGTTAATTGATCGCTCTCGCCGTAAATGTTTTCCTTCTAGTCTGGTAGGACATGAGTGATTTAATTGTCCTTTAAACTCCAAGGGATCCAGGAGGGGCGCAGCTCTAGGGTCAGACCAAGAACTAAACCATGCTGAACAATATTAGGAGTAATATGGTAACTTAAGAATTGTATAAAGAAATTATAGACCTGAACAGCAGTTTTTTTCAGGTAAAGACACATCCATATTGTCAAAAATGTACAGCATTTAGTACGCCACGGGCCCAGTATGAATTTATGCGGGTGCTGAAGGGAACTAATTTTGGCAGCCAAGCGCAGTCTTAGATAAGGTCCTTGTGGAGTACAAATTTAATTTTGTTTTGCATTACACTGATGATGAAATAGTATAGTGACTCCTGAGAAGAACATTTGGAACATATACGTAAAGTTTTACAAAAATTAAGTGAGGGTAGTATTTCAGGGAATCCCAAAAACGTTGCGATGATTAAGCAAAGAGTAAAATTTTTAGGATATATTGTGAGCGATGGAAAGTTGCTTGTGAACCCCGATGAAATTAAACCTATTCTTGACTTTCCCCATCCTCGTACGGTGAAAGGGGTACAAAAGTTTATGGGAATGGTAGGATATTATGTTAGGTTCATTCCAAATTTACCCGTAACAGCTGAACCCTTGAATAAATTGAAACGCAAGAATGGAGAGTTTCATTGGGCACATGAGCAAGAGCTAGCCTTTAAGAAGCTTATAAAGAGACCATGTGTAAAGCACACATTCTTAAATTACCAGATTTTCATAATCAATTTCAGTTGCATGTGGATGCCTCCTCTAATGCCTAAGGGGCAGTGTTGAGCCTGATTGCGGACAAGCAAAGCCTGTTGCCTATGCAAGTAGAGTTTTCGGGGAGACTGGAAGGAAAGTGCATACGAGAAAAATGTCTTGGTTGCCTTTTTGGCATGGAGCGTTTTCAAAGTTATCTAGAAGGGATGGAGTTCAATATTTTCCCCGATAACCAAACTTTTGACTTGGATTCTTAGCCATCCCTTACAACTTGGCAAACTTGGGAGGTGGGTACTCCGTTTAAACAGTTTTCGGTTTAAAGTTTATCATGTAAGTAGCAAAGCAAATCCAGTGGCAGATGCACTCTCACATATGTTACAGAGCTGTAATTAGGTTTGGGTAAAGAGCAAGGAGAAATAATTAGTAGTTTACTATTAGTTCCAGAATCATTTGTGAGCATTAAGCAACATCAAAAAGAAGATGAAGGGTTTATTAGGATAAAACAGGAGCTACAGGTGGGGCAGAGAAGCCCCTTTGTGGAGGAAGGGGGAATACTGTATCATCATCCCATGACTGGAAAGAGGAAAAGGAAAGTGGTGCCAAAAGCTGTGAGGAGCATGCTTTCACGTTAATATCATGATTCTTCAAAAAGAGCTCACTTGGGTAAGAATAAATCCCAAGAGAAAATAACACATGACTTTTATTGGAAAAAATAATAGGAAAGGAGATCTTGGAATAAGTATTAAGCTGTGAACATTTTTGAAAATTTAAAGCACCATTGAATACCAAGGTAGGACGGTAAGCGGCTGAAATGCTGACATGTCCCTGGGCTAAGGTACATGTTGATGTGTTTGCTCCCTCAGTGCGTAATAAATGAGGAAATGTGGCCATTTAATAAAAGAGAAAATGTTGCCATTTAAGTATTGATTGATATTTTTTTTTAAGTTCGTATTTTTACTGTCGGTAAGAAATTTAAAAGTCTAACACTACGGGTTATATCTTGATTAGTAATGCGTGGAAAATTTTTGGCGAGGCAATTGAGTTGGTAATGTAATTTGTAAGACATGATTTTGTATTTCTATTATGGTGGTGCACTTACCCTGTGTTGTCCCTGTGTTTTAATGGGGGCCTGGTGGTGTTCGAGAACCCCTGCTCTGGACGGACCTGTTTGACGGAGCATAATTGTTTGCCCGTCTATGTGTGTTGCCTGATATGGGAACAACTCCTGTGCGACTCTGCTCGGGTTTGATTCCCGAGTCATGATCGTGTTTTGCCCTTTGCTAACTTTTTGCTAACTTATTGTTTGGGGGTGTGTCATGCCATTGAGGATAGGAGCAGTTTGTTTTGCTGTGCGGTGTGCATTGTTTGTTGTTCATTTCAGGCTGCGTGCATGTATTTTTGTCTTAACTTATTGATAATGACCAGTGCAGGCACTAACGATTTTGTGCTTCGTTGGGAATACCTCGAACTGCGATAATATATACGTGAATCTGGTGTAGAGTATCTGGATAGTGAGGATGTTACAGTTTTGTGCACACGAGCTATCACTTATGTCTATTCCCTGCGGGATGTTGGCACTTTACAACTGCGAGAAATGGGACTGTAGGTGAGAGTCCGATGACAGCGTCCTAAACTATGTTGATGGGGCGATTGAATGCGATCGACGTGTTGCGAGTTGTGCAAACTGATGATGTGTTGCATTTTCTGGTTGCTGTTGACCACGTGCATAGCAGTCAGCTATCTAGGAACGACCAGTGTTCCTTTTTGTTGTGTTTGTCAGCTAGGGTTGAGGGCCACGCGGAGACCTATTTTGAGATGTCCTGCGAGCCAACGAGTGTTACGAGGTGTTCAAGGAGTGCCTGTTGGAGCAGCCATCCCTCTAGTATGTGGTTGCTGATGAATAAACAGTATGTACAGTAGATCGTTTTCAGCATCCTGAGGAATCAGTGTCATCGTATATTCAGGACGTTAAAAGCTATGCCGGCACTCTGAATCTTAAGCGTGCGGAGATTAAGTTAGTTGGCTCTATTGTTGATCACCTAATGCTTGAGACCTAATAGCTTTGAGGAGCTCAGGGTTTTCGGCTTATGATTGAGTGTGAGCTACAACTGAAACACAAATTTCATCATGCTGTTCCTCCAGTGTTGAACACGAAGCAGAATGCAACATTAGGTGTTTTGCACCCTTCGTGACGGCCTTTGCCATGTGTCCGGGCGCATGTTTCAGCTGTGACAGCAGCGTCAAATGCCTTGTCCAGTGCATCGGGCATGCAGTCACTTGCGAGTGTCAGGTGCAGTAATTGCATTTGGTTCGGACATATGACTGTTGACTGTCCTTTACCAAGTGTACGGCGTGATGCCCACATCTACTTTAGGTGCAAGAAACCTGGGCATTTGCAAGCCTCGTGTCCAGGAAACTGAAAGCTGCCCTCCTTACGTGTGCGAAGAAGAGTAAATGTGGAGATTATACTATGTAGCACACGCCAACTGTTTTGTTGGCTTGCTGTGTAATGGTGTTGAGCATGCTGCGTTAGTGGACTTCACATTCCTTTACGCGTAGCTGTTTTTTGTCTTGTCTACTTCGTGACAACTCTTTTCTGTCCTCCCACATTTCTGAAGTGCCATCTATGCTGGCGTATGGCCAACAGTGGCATCGTGCAATGTTCTTGATTCGTGTTGTTGCACATGAAAATCTGAAGATTTTCACGGTCGTATCGATTTTGGATATTTGAAGATCTGGTCGTCGACGTGATATTGGGCCAGGACTTGCTGATCCACGTTCGTGCTGTTATTGACGTGCACACTCGTCGGCTGATATTCAAGTTTTCGCCCGAGGATGTGTGTCCTTTAATATCCAGTGTTAGTTGCGTGCCCGCACCTAATGGCCGAGTGGCTATGGTGGCCGCTACTTGTTTCTGCAGTACAGTCATTAGATAATTTCAGTGATGTGATTACTCCACGCATTGGTTGTTGCATTGTTTTGCCATATCGATTCACTGTCACCAATGATATTCTGGTGCGTGTGCCTTTTTATTCCTACAGTCCACCTAAATTGGATATTATGTGTGGCATTATCGACAAGTTGTTGCGTGAGGGTGTGATTCCACCATCCACGTTCGATTATGCCTGTCCGGCATTCTTGGTCAAGAAGGGTAGTGGAAGGCATCATTTGGTCACTGATATGTCTCGGGTGAATCGAAATATTCATTTGGACCCATTTCTGGCCCCTACGGTTGATTCGGTGCTTCAGCATTTAGGAAAGGCTAAGGTGTTTTCCATCATTGATTTGAATTCTAGCTTCCACCAGTGCTTGCTACACCCTGATTGCCGAAATATACACTGCCTTTCGTACCCAGTGGGCGCAGTTTGAATTTAATCACATTCCCACGGGTGCATGTTTTGTGACGCAGGCTCTATCCCGTGTGCTAGACCATGTTTTGGCCGATGTTAAATTCAAGTACATTTATAATTACATAGATGATATCATTGTGTACAGTGATTCATTCAGTGATCACATGGAGCACTTGTGTGATGTTTTGAGTCGTTTACGAATGGCAGGACTTACAGTTAATCCTTCTAAAGTTACATGGGCCACCTCGTCGGTCAAGTTTCTGGGGTACATTGTGTCTAACGACCAGCTGGTTATGGATCCCAGTCGAATTTGTCCCATTGTGAAGGGCATCTCCCAATTCGTTGGTATGTTGGGCTAATTTACCTGGTTCATTCCTCATTTTGCAGAATTGGCACAGCCGCTTGACTGCCTCACGTGCAAAAATACACCCTTTGTTTGGGGATGATGAGCAAGAGCTGAGCTTTCGCGCTCTTAAAGCAGGTTTGGCTGCAGCTCCAGCTTTACATCTAGCCGACATCAATTGTTGTGTTGCACATTGATGCATCTAGTATAGCCCTAGGTGCGGCTCTCGGTCAGTGGCGAGACGGGAAGGTGTCACCGGTAGCCTTTGCCAGTCGGACCTTGTCAGTGTCTGAACGTAAATTGAGCACCTGTAGAAGGAGGCGCTGGTGTGTGTTTGGGGAACGAGAAAATTTGAGACGTTCCTTAGTTCGGTAGAATTTGACCTGTGTACTGAAATCAGGCATTGTCTTGGTTGTTAGGTCGTTCCAGTGATTTTGAGAAACTCGGGCGATGAGCATTCAGGCTTATGAAATTTCGTTTCGTGGTCACGCATGTCTCCGGTGCAAGCAATGTGAAAGTAGACGCGTTATCACTGATGTATTGCACCGAGGACAATGACTGTATCCCAGACGAACTGTCGGTGCAGTGTGCCGCCTTCACGACACATTCTTCATTTTATGTTCGGTTGCAACAGGCCCAGGAAGAAGATCCAGAATGTCGAGATTTTATGGATTTTGTTGAACGTGGAGATGACATTCCATACTGAGTGATTGATGGGTTGTTGTATAGCGTAGGTCCGGCCATTCTTCTCGTCATCTGTTGGTGCCCCGTGCTTGCTGTACTGAGTTGTTAACCTATTTTCATGCCTCTCCGTTTGGTGGTCATTTGGGTTGAGAATGTACCCTGAGGAAGATTGGTGGCCGTTTTTGTTGGCCGTATATGGCCAAGGATGTGAACGAATTAGTGCAATGATGTGATCTTTGCACTAGAGCGAAATCCGCGTGGAATTCCAATGTTGGGTTGTATTCTGTGGACCAGGTCTCGTACTGCTGGGAGACGTTGCACTGTGATGTGTTTGGCCTATATATTTTGATTGTTATGGATGTTTTTAGTAAATTTGTTGTTCTGATGGCCATTGGTAAAATTGAAAATCTATCACTGAGCTGCATTTGGCCGAGCGGATGTGGTCAGTATTTGGTCCTTCTGTGAACTTGGTCACCGATAATGCCTCTTACTTTTGTTCGGTTACTTTTAAGGACATGTGTTTCAGATGGTCTGTTAACCATTAAACTATTCTTGTGGCAACCACGTCGAGCGCTTTAACCATAATTTGAAGGCAACGTTGGCTGCCCTGTACCATGCTCAGCAAAGTGGTTGGGACCAAGATCTCGATTTGGTGAACTTGGGGTTTCACTCCATGGTCCATGGATCTACCAAGCATACCCCGGCACATGTTATGATGGGTTGAGACCGTATGCATCCTCTCCTCAATGTCTGGGGCATCCCATCTCCATCTGCGCCTCTGTCAGATGCTCAGCGTGAATTTCTGAGCGCTGAGGTGATGGACAATCTCGCCGATACCTGCAACCACCTGCAGGTGCAAGTAAATGCTTGACGGGTCGCATCTGATTACACAGTGGGACAAGTCTACTGTAAGTCTTACCAGCTCCCGTCTCGAGCAGATGCTCGTAGTAGTAAATTACTCTTACCTTATGCCGGGCCGTTTCATGTTGTGCGTCTACTGGGCCCTAACACTGTATTGCTTGCCGACCCAGCGTCTGGCCGTGTCATTAGGAAAACACACGTCTCACACATAAAACATGTTCCTGATCCATCCAATGAACATGATTGAGTGAGCTGTTGCAGGCCATCAAGGAGTATATCGGTCACCACTGTCTCATCCTGGCAGTCGACTCATGACTGGTTCATGAGGGTGTAGCGTGCCGAGCACCGGTGCATGTTTTTTGTTTGTGTAGTTTGCGCGTGTAGAGTATTGTGTGTTGGTTGGTGTTCGGTTTGTGTGTGTTCATGGTTCGTGTTGTGTTTATGTGTGTTTGTGGGCATGTGTTCTGTGTTATACGTTGTGTATGCGTTTTCTTCGTGGCCACGTGTTATTTATTTGGCATGCCTAGGTACCTGAAGTTATTGATTAATGAGAGCTCTCTGTTATATTTGATGTTATTCATTGATGAATTTTTATTTTGTATGAAAGATTTGTTGTGTGATATTATGGGTAGAGGTACGTCAATTTCGCGGATTCATCTGGCAGCAGCCTAGGCTTGTCAGTCCTATACACCCACTGGCCACAATCAATTATCTATTGGCTTATAACCGCACAAGCAGGTAGCAAGCGATAGCACTTCGCATTATTTCCTTATTTACTGCTGGCTTGCCGTAGTCAAACGCGTTTCGTAACAGCCGCCAGCACGTTACAGACACGACAATGAAGTATACATAATTGGCGTTCAACCTGACCTGGAATGTATCTGCGAAATTTACGTACCTCTACATTGAATATTTTACTCTGTATACGAGATTTGCACTGTGAGATTATTATGTCAGTATGTCATTTAATGCAGCATCTGCATTTGTATCAGTATGGTTGTGTGGTATGCATCATTGTAGATGCTGGTATTAATCAAATTATTGTAGGTATTTTTTATCATGTGAATTTTTTATTATTCATTTTATGCATCAATGTGAAATTTTATGTGTGAGTGATTTAAATGCGTTGATACAGGTTGTGCTTTTATTTATGATGTGTTTTGTAGTCAAGATTATTATATTTTTTTCCTTTCCACGACTGATTTGTCATTTCTCGGTGAAATTGTTGTAGCTTTGTTTTCATGATTGTTCCTGGAGTTCCGGCGACCTGAAGTCTTCCCTCCCTTACCTAGTTCTTGAGAGGCGACTCATCTTGGGATTCTTCATCCGGCGGCAGGACGCTGTGGTGTTGCGGGTACTCTGAGGGCTCTGGCCATGCTCTCTTTTCTCTGAACTGCAGCGGTCATTATTATGGGCACTTGAAGCACTTTTGGATTTTTTTGGTGTGGCCCGTGTTCTGAGCAGTTGACGGATAACCCCATCTGGACTTTTGGGCGGGGGGTTGTGCTGGGCCCACACACCCTTCCCTCCTCGACTTATGTGAAGTTTCAATGTGAATGAATTGTTTAAAAGACTGTACAGCACTATTATCAGCGTGAATTGAGAGTGGTCATGTTTGAACTGTGAGACGTCGGCCCTTGTGTCCTACTTGAAGTGTGCGCCCGACCCCGCCGGCCTTTGGCCCAGTTCGGGCGTCTTCGGACTCGTTCGTCACCTCCCATCCCTTCTTGACCCGCTCTCTCCTTCGTCCCCTACCTTCACCTGGATCTCGGCCGTCCGCCTCCAAATCAGTTTGTGTCCTGTCGCCACCATGCTACCTCGAAGCTCGGTCGACACGCACGTAATTTGGTAAGTGTTTCGTCTGTTGTATTTTGTTGGGTCGCACATTCTGGAGGTTCGCTAAGTCGCGTGTTATCCCCCATTAACTTCCATCAGTTTTCCTTTTTTGTTTTGTTGTGCGTGGCTGGCGGAGTGTCGATGTGGCATGAGCGGCGGAGCTTTGGTATGTATATAAATGTAATTTCTATGTTTTTCTTGTACAGTAATTTAATTGATAAATTTTTGTCAATTAACCTTTCAAATTTTTTAAATTTTGTCACGCACACCTGTAACGTTCGTACAATACACGCATCACATTTGTAAGACACAATTTAGTATTTCTCTTATGGTGTTGCACTTACCCTCTGTTGTTCCTGTGTGTTTTAGGCCTAATGTGCGGCGTGGTGTTATTTGAGAACCTCTATTCGGGATGGACCCATTTGACAGGGCATAATTGTTTTCCATCTGTAGGTGTTGCCTGAAATGGGCAGACTGTATAATGAGGGAAGGATCAGAAACTATTTTAGAGTAGGAGAGAATGTTTTATGTAGGCAGTTTAAATTATCAGATTTAGCACATCAAGTACCCTCGAAGCTCTCTCCAAGGTTTAAGGGCCCTTATACCATTGTTAGGGCGCTGGAGTCTAATTTATAGGTATTAAGGCTTGACGTGGACCAAAATGAAATTCCCACGTCAGCCATTAAAAAGAGTACAGTATGTTCCCTGAACTTAAGTGTGATGTAAAAAAAAGGGAGTGAAAGGTATTTATGACGTTGTGATAATGGACATCTGGCTGTTTTAACAGCAGAGTTCGGTAGATTTGACCTGTTTTGGGCTCTGTCTTATAGGGTAAATGTACAGAAAGAGAATTGAATTTATGTTACTGTTAAGGTGGGTTTTTGTGAGAAGATATATGCTTTAAAATACATTGAGATATCTTCTGAGTTAGGCTAAGGAAAACTATAGGTATTGAAATTGTTAGTCTAATGTGAAGCTGAGTAGAATGGGTTGTGGAGGAATTGTAAAATGTAATTCTGATGTGAAGTTAGTAGGTGATAAGAACATGTTTATTGTATTGAGGGTGAGTGAGTCTGGGAGGAGTGTTGGAAGTTGAGTATTTTCTGGGTGTTGCGGGATGTACGCTTGAGTGCCCGGTTATTGTGACTGAGGAAGCTATAGTTCTGAGTTTCTGGGAATTAGGGGTCATTTAGGAAGTGGGATTTGAGGTGGCACTCTGTCACAGGATTTTTGCCCCTTTCCTTTTGGTGAAGGGAGTGTTAGTTATTGGTTAAATTCTTCACTTTCTCCTCAGTTCTAGGCTTTGCGTTTACCCATGCGAATGGCTGATGGGATTTTCAGACGGCTGCTGGATATAACTGTTCGCCTTCGGATGACGTTTGCTGGGATCAAGGAGGGGAGGGAAATGTAGGGGTGGAACTAAGTAGAGATACCAACTGGCAAGGTAGAAAAGGCGAATAGCAGGCGGCACTTGGTGTTGGCAACTCGAAGGAGCAGGTTGTGCCTTGTGTTACGAGGGACAATGGGCATACGGAACTCGTATGACATAAATGTGTTTAAGGATTTGCCCTGGTGAATCTTTGAAAATATGAGGCCACTTCAGCAGTGAGTTCACTCACATTGAAGAGGAAATCAATGCAGGTTTGGAGTCACCAGGCGAAAGTGACGGTTTTGTTCTTATATGCCCCCTGGTGCATATAATATTAAACCTAACTCCAATGTTAGAAGCAAAATGTTATATACTGCAAATTTCTTACATTTACACAAATTGTTATGGATACATAGCCAAACTTTACATAGTTAAATGTGTGATTACACCAGCAACCAAGCAACTTCAGCTACATTTAAAAAATATATACAAATACAATAACCACAATTATTAAACAGCAAATACTCTTTAAAATTGTAGACTCTTTTGGAGAAGGGGAGAGGTTGAATTTGATGTAGGCTACATAGTAGGTACTGCATTTTTCCACATGCTTGTTTTATGTTATGCGGTCCCAGGGAGAATGATTACATTTTGTTTAGCTGTACCTATAACAAATAATGCAACTGCAAGTTAAAGCATAGGTAATATTTTCATTAGTCTACATCATCATCCTTTGCAGGCCAAATACAGAAGATTGACATCTCTTCCACTTATTAGACAATTTGAAAAAAAAAGTTTACCATTACTGGTAGTACAATTCATTGCTTACTAGCAACAAAACATTTGAACTATTTATTGTAGGTTTACTCTTTGTAAAAGAAAGGCAGCAGTATCGTGAAAGTCAGAAAATGATTAGGTGGTTTTGTACCTTATACATTTGTGCTGGGAAAGAAATAAGAAGTTTGTCAATCATTGCTGGATACATAAATAAATTATTTCCCAACAAAAACAAAAGACTGAAGATTGAAAATGTATGTGTGTTATAATATGAGGATTGCATTCTACAATAAACTAACTGTGTGGCCAACAAGTTGCTGCAAGTGCTACAGACCAATATCTAAGAACTCTGGTGGACAAGAGCTTGTGTTATTAAAACAGGTTCAATACATTAAAATTTTTATTAATTAAATTATTACTACTTCAATTCCCACTTATATTACAAAAATATAATATTCATAGGTCAAATTACATCTTAAAATCATATTTATTGTTCCACATTGTAAAAACAAATCTGAATACAGTTATTTACTGTCCCATATTGTAAAAACGAATCAGAATCCAGTTAACTGAAGCATTTTTACTTTGACATTAAGCAATATAAGTCCGAAAAGACTATAAACCAACGGCAAGCCCTTGAATTTCCTTGCTAATTACTATTTTTCTGGTTAAATCAAAATTTTGTAAGTGATTCTGATGATCCCTTTTTTACAATAAATGGTTCATTTCTAAAATACAGTTATGAGGTACCTTCATTAGACTTCCTTGCAGTTTTCTTCTATTTGGCAGTGCAGGAACAGGGACTTGTTGCTGAATGTTTTCCTTATCTTCTTCAGACCATTGCACTGGTCGCCGATTAAACATTGCACGAAAGGGAGATGGGGCACCATTTTTTGGTAATGCACGAAATTCAAAAATAAATTCATCCAAATCATTGTCCCAAGTGCATGGATTATCTTCGACCCAAGTAGAAAACAGTTCACTCAACCAGGGACATTCGACTGCCTTGTCCTGACAGATCACCATGTTGCCAATCTGTGATGCCACCTCACGTACTCCCAGTGCAGCCGTAACTTTGCGTACACAATCCTCGTATTTCGCCAGTTTGTCCAAGATGTCTGAAGATATCTGTGGTGGAATGCTGCTTATGATACATTTGGTGAACCCGAAATCACAGAAAGTCTTGAAAATTAGACATGCAACCTGTGACGCAAGGCTGCCGTCACATGCTATGGGCTGGGCAACGATCCAATGAGAAACAGGATCAACAATAGTAACCACAAACTCATTTCGACTGGAAGTTTTTGGATACGGTCCCAGGATTTGTAAGAAAACCTGTAAAAAAAAATATAACCTATTTCATTGTCATAAATCAAGCAAGCACTTTACTGTATCACACCACACACACTTTATAGACAGAACTTTCTTACAAAAATGAAATGAAAGGGTCCTAAATTAGAAATTAAAAGTCAATGGGTGGAGGGTTAGGAGGGCACAACTCGTGAAAATCAGTGTACATGGAAAAAAAAAAAACCTCAAAAAATTCTTTGGAAATATAATAAAATCCTTGAAAATCACAAAAAATCTTTTTTAATCAATGTAAATTTCCGAGTTAAACAATATTTATTACAGAAAAATCTTTGAAAATCCCAGAAAAATTATGAAAATAAAAAAAAAATAAAAAAATTGAAAAACCCATGAAAATCTTACAAATCTCAGAAAATCCCTAAAATAACAATTTCTTTGACAATCCCACAAAAATTTCAGAAAACTTTGTGTTAAAATACCAGGAACTCACAACGTAAGCCTAGCAAATCTCAAAAAACTTTAAACATCCTTCAAAATCTCAGAAAAAATTTGTTGAAAATCTTTGAAAATATCAAAAACATCAGAAAATCCCAAACAATCTCAGAAAAGCCCAAGAAATATTTGACAATCCCACGAAATTATTTCAAAATATCTAGAAAAATTTTGGCAATTTCAAGAAAATCTCAAATTATCAAAATTATATAAAAACCTTAAAAAAATGTTTGACAAAAAAAATCTTTGGAAATACCAAAAAAATGCTATAAAATCTCAACAAAATTCCAGGAAATAAAAAAAATAATATAAAATTAAAAAAAAAACATTGAAAAATCCAACAAAAGAAAGGGTTACAAACCCCTCACCTCCTTAGCCTTAGCCTCGAAGAAATCGTAAAAAATAATAACATAATATTATTGATATTCGTACTGATTATTACAGTCAGGATACACTGGAGAAAAGGAGAATGTCGTAGGAATTTTTCACATTCTGAGATAACTCAATTTCAGTGCAATATCTATAATAAAGGCTACCATTATTGACAATATATAAATACTACCTCTATAATGGAGTATTTATTTGTTACTATTAATAATTACAGCTATTATTACAGTTCTAACACTATAATTTATTATGTATCTCACAATGTAGACAGTAAGACTTCCCCTGTTTATATACCAACTTCAACTAGTCCGAATATTTACAATTCATTTAATTTACTGCTTATGCAGTGTTAAAATGCTGCAAAAATCTGAGGAAAAATAGAGGTATGTGTATAGGGGCCTAAATAATGGCTCGTTCACCACTTAGTATTCAGTATAGGATGTGTGTGGATTTGTTTCAATGAGTCCTTGTCCATTTCCCCTCGCCTTCTTTGGGAGTTGTAAACTCTTGTCCCCTTCATGAAGTAGGGTGCACCATCGAACTCTTTGACACCCTTGTTGGTTTGTACCTCAATTACTGTCCCATCTATCTTATTCAGGTGCTGCTGTTTTCAAAAGGATGTTAAAGACTGACGTCTCACGTACCATCTGCACCTATTATCCAATCATTACGCCTGTAATAACAAACGTGTGTCGGAACAAAATTGTTTTAAACGTAGGCTATCCAAAAGAATAACAAATAACACATCTAGCAAAAGGCATGCAATACTAACAAGTCAGTAATATATTCTGTTATTGCTGACTACCACAAATTTGAAATTTAGTGTTTAGAAATTTGAGATGATTGATACGGAATTACACACGTGTGCGCATGTGTGCATATATATATATATTTTTTTTTGTGGAAACACGAAATCACTTACAGCGTGTTAACATAATAGAGCGAACAGCATCTTATCCTAATACCTGTGCAAGGTTCACTATACAAAATCAGTTAGCAATGCTGAATATAGCTAATGTTTCCAGGAATAAACTTACTACACCAAAACCCCACAGAATTTTACCCTTGTGTAAAGGTATTTTCGAAATATTCAAGCCTCGATTTCCCACCACAACAGTATGGATTTTTTTTTAAAGTTGGAGCTTGTTTCTAGTTCAGATATTTTATGATAAAAATTGATTTATTTTGGACAAATTGAAAGAAAAGGTTCTTTTTACAACAAAATTCAACCAAAATCCATCTCCACTCTTACTTTTTTCTTAGAATCTGTCTTGGGAAGTTGTTAAAAAAATTCAGCCTTCTAAAAATAGTGCAGTTTACAACCACAAATGTGACTAAAAATTGACAAAAACATTTGAAAGACGTATTCAGAATTCACAAAAATTTTTCTATAAGTTCTAATTCTTTTTTCAGGATCTGTCCGCCAAAAAAAAATAATAGCAGTAGTAACAACAACAACAACAACAACAACAACAATAATTAAAAGATGCATCTTACAACAAAGGATCGTAGGGCATAAGTTGAAGTACACAACGATTTCCACGATATACCTTACGTTTATCACGATTTTCATAAAATCACTATTTGTTTTTTCAAGATTTGTCCTGGAAAGACTACAAAAAATTTTATGAACCATGTACATTATTTTTCCAAAATGAATCCTGGGGAAAAAAAAAGTAAAAAAGACGAGGATTTAAGCAGATTTTGGAAAAATTAATGTACAATTTTTCGAGATACTTGGATATAAAAAAAAAACATTTTCTTGCAATCTGTTCGAGAGTTATTTTTAATCTCTCGCAAACTTTTCCAAAATATTAAAAAACAAGTAGAAAATCACTTAAACTCTTTTAAGTGTATCCTTCTGTCAATCCTCTAAATCTTTGGACATCTTCATCAAACATTCATTATAAATCCCAAAAAAAATCTTTGAAAAACTTTAAAGTACCTTTTTATATCCCAAAAAATTTGAAAATAATTACAAAAAGTCTTTTAAAATACTAAAAGAATCTTTGAAATCTTACAAAAAGTCTTCACAAAATCTATGAATATCCCAGAAAAACCTATATAAAAAAAAAAAAACAGAATATCTCAATGAAATTCTGGAAAATCTATCAACTCATTCAGAACATCAAATAACTGTTCAATAATATCGGAAAATCCCAATAGTCAAAAAAAAAAAAAAAAATAGCACCACGAAATCACCAAAAAAGTTTTAAAAAAAGTCGGAACAAATTATTGAAAATCACATGAAAAATCTATGGACATCAGAAAAAAATCATTACATACCAAAAAAATCTTTAAAAAAATCATAAAAAAGATTTAAAATCACAATAAATCTTTGAAATCCAAGAAAATATTTAAAAATCCCAGAAAATATTTGAAAAGCTCAGAAAAACCATTCAAAGTAACAGAAACGTTACTGAAAATCACAGAAAAATCTCGAAAATGCCATAAATATTTTGAAGATATCAGAACAAAATTAAAATACCAAAAATCTTTGAAAATCCTTACAGTTTTTTAACAATTCCAAAAAATCTTAGAAAGTCCCAAAAAATATTTTTTTCATTATGGGGGGAGGGTGGAACTTAGTAAATCCCACAAATCTTTCAAAATCACTAAAACTGAAAATCCCAAAAAAATTTTGAATATCACCCAAATATTTTGAGGTTTAAAATTTGGTGTACACCTTTTGACATAGTTGTTACTTCCTTGTGTTACCCAATTGGGTGAGTGAGTAAGTAATGGGCAATTGAATGGTGGGTGGGCGAGTGAGAGGGTGGTGGGCGAGTGAGAGGGTGGTGGGCGAGTGAGAGGGTGGTGGGCGAGTGAGAGGGTGGTGGGCGAGTGAGAGGGTGGTGGGCGAGTGAGAGGGTGGTGGGCAAGTGAGAGGGTGGTGGGAGAGTGAGAGGGTGGTGGGAGAGTGAGAGGGTGGTGGGCAAGTGAATGGTCGGTGGGCGAGTGAGAGGGTGGTGGGCGAGTGAATGGTCACTGAGCAAGCGTATATAGTGGGTGGACGAATGAGTGATGGGGAGAGAGGCAGGATACTGAGTGAGCAACAGAGCAATGGACCAAGGAAAGGATAAATTAAAAAATGAATAATTTATGCAACCAATCTATGGAAAAGGGAAAAAATAATACAACAAATTAAACTCTTTAACAAACAAAATAAATGAGAACAAATTAAGAAAAAATTAACTAATGAACAAACAAATACAGTGAACCCTCGATAACTCGGACCTCGATGTCTTGGACTTCGGATAACTCGGACAGAATTTAAAAAAAAAAAATAATTTTAATTAAATTATTTTTTGGTCAAAATCATAAGAAAATTGTGTCTGCCTAATTTAAATCCATCATGTTTTATTTAAAAACTATGTAGCCTTTAATATTCCCCCCTTAAAATATGTGGCAAGTTCCGTGTGGTTAAATGTTGCTAGCGAGGCGCGCGAGTAGAGATGCAACTCAGCAAGCGCGCGAGAAGAAACGCAACTCAGCGGGCGACCTCGCTTCTTTATCTTTCCTCCCTCTTCGCCGCGCGAGCAAGACACGCACGTGCGTCATAAATAAACACTACAGTATGATGCTGGTGAATTGGACGGTAACTACAGGTCACAATGGCACCTAAAGGGAAATTTATTTTGTTCCGGTATGTGCGATAAATTCAAGATTGAAAAACAATTTGTTCCGGACAATAATAAAAAAAATTAAAAGCCATTGGTTTGCATTGCAATGTAGGCAAGGTGGTGAGAGGGTTTTACGGCCCTTTAACGACGTATTACAAGCCGATGACGGTGAAGTGAGGTGAAAGAACAACACAACATCCATGCCTGAGCAAGGATTCGAACCCAGGGCCTCTCGCAATGTAAACTGGCGCCTAATCCACTACGCTAGAGGCCGGCGCGATATCGAAAAAAAAAAAAAAACAGTGCTTAGTAAATTATTAAAAAAAAGGGAAGGGGGAGCAGAAAGTGGCATTTGCCCCGGGCCGCACATTCTAGAGGGCCTAGCTTTTGAAAAAGTTAAATGATTAAAATGAATGGACTTTTACTGAGTTCCCGATAATGTTGATGGTATCTGAAAATTTATTTTAAGTGTAAAGTGTGTGTAAAGACGTCACTGATCTATGATGACGCAGCAAGTATGAAGGGAGGCCTACAAGCGCACATTATCACTTCAAACACGGCCGTAGACTTTTCAACTAATAAAAAAAAAAAAAAAAAAAAAAAAAAAAAAAAAAAAAAAAAAAAAAAAAAAAAAAAAAAAAAGAGGAAATGTAGACTGAGATTTAGGTTGCTCCTGGCTTCGTATTCTAGCAAAGAGGCCCTGGAAAAAAATAACAATTTCTCGTAGAAAACAAACAGCTGTCTGCAGACACTGTGACATGCTGATGTAGAGTAATTTTTAACGTAAACATCTCATGAGTTGCGTGTGGTCACGTGTGGTGTTTTTATTACTGTTGAGACTGTACCGGTTGACCTTGACTACTTCTGCTCGCGCTCTACTACCCTAGCTTATCTCTCTTTCTCACACACACACACACACGCACATACACACGTACGCAGATTGTCGCCAGCCAAACGAGAGAAAGGGGTGAGAACTTTTGTGTGGTAGAAGGGTGCCTTGGTACCAGCTCCTAGCACAGATAAAAAAAAAAAAAAGATCAGCCAGAAGTAGCATAAAAAATAAATAAAAAAGAATCTGCCGGCCCAGGTTGTTTGACATTCTTTCTTTTATAGTTCTCTACGTTACAGTGATTATTTCTCCACTAACCCCTCCTGTAAATTGATATGTACAAAGCAGTATATATTGCCGCCTCTTTTGCTTGTAGAAATGATAGTGTACTGATTTCCTCACGTTTCTTGTGATTAATGACTGCTTACCTCTCCTCCCCGGACGCCCCTCGATAACACGGACAATTCGTAACTCGGACAGCTTCTCCCCCCTTTTAGACCGAGTTATCGAGGGTTCACTGTATGTAATTAAAAAAAATTAAATAAGCAATAAAAAATGTTGTAGTGCAGTTCTTAAAAATTATGCTCAATGACTAGAGACATGCAGAATTTGTGTTATTTTATTTTCTGACAGCTGACTAGACTCCAAGTGACTATAAGCTCGTTCGACATCTCCTTCTGGCCGATATTGCCCCGATTTGCTGCAGAGAATGCTTACGCTGTAGAGGGGCCAATCTCTGTAACGACGTAACACACGTAAATGATAACACATAAAAGTTTGTGTACAATTGAATTGAAGATTATGCTCTATTATGTAGAGGAAAGAGAAGTTTAGTCTGCTACCAAATGATAATTCGAATTTTGCATGTGTCTATCAATGACACGTTCCATAACTCGAAACAATTTACAATAAATACTCCATAGACCTATAGACCTACAGTACATTGCATGCTCAGCATTGCATAAATTTCTCATTACTAAATTTGTAGCAGTCCTACATTTCATTACACATTAAATTAATTAAAGTAACTAAAACTCAAAAAATGCACTTTGTAATACAGTGGATTAACGATTTCCACACGAGTGTATCTTGCACGTGAGTGAAATTAATGTTTTACTTTTGTTTACATATTGATCTAGTTTAAATATGACTAAATTTTAAGTAAGTGATAAAATGATGATGTAAATTTCAAACACGTGTCTTCATGACAAGTCAATATGTGATTTAGTTTATGTGGGTTAAACACATATATCTTACCAAAATTCATGATAAGCAAGCAATATTTCTACTACACATTGTTTCACGCTGTTAACCAGTATTACACTTTGTCATTACCACAGCAAGGGCTTTGCTTACAGGGTGGACCACGAGTAGCACAGCTACCCTGGCACACAGCTACTTCTGCCTCTATGGGTGAAAACTCTAGGAGTATCGACAAAGGGGACTGGGTTACACAGTAATAACTTCCTATTTCAACTAAATAATTACTTTAAACTAATAACCACTAATTACACAATTATGCATTACTAGAACGGTTGTATTCTCTTGGTTAAAGGCCTAGTAGTCGAGGAGAGACAAGAGAGATGAAAAACTGGAACCAAATTTCAAAAAACCTTACCATTAATAATAGCATTGTTGTAACTCAAGCATGCAAGAGTTGGCAAGCCAGACAACAGGAATGAGAACTGTGAAATCTTCAAGGTCCATCACCCTTACTTCAGTTATAATTCACCCTCACAATATACAGTTTTTAGTACCATTTAAAAAGCACTACATTATGTTGACAGAGAATGTAAATGTGATGTTGAGCCATAAAGTACTATGCTAATTAATTAAATAAAAAAGTATTTATATAAGGCTAGTAATCTATCCCTTTCGTCAAGTGAATGAAGCACAATACAATGTACAAAACAGACTGCAGTTTTAAGGTTGCAAAGCTTTTCTGTATTTGCAGCAAGGCACAATGTAAGCTGAAATATTTTATGTTCTTAAACTGCTGATTGTACAAATTTTTTGATGTGCTAACATTTTAAGTACTCAGGGGTACACCAAAATTTTTTTTGGGAGGGGTTAGTGAATTCTGAAGTGGATTGCACGGATTCTTACCAGTGGGTTTTTGCTTTGGGGTGAATGCAATGGAAAAAAAAAAGTATTTTAAGTGCAAAGTATTTAAAACATTCTTGTAAATTTTTGGACTATGTGATTTCAGCATCAAGGTAAAAGTTTGGAGTTAAAATCCATGATATGTATCAGCAAGTATCAAGGTAAACTTTTTAAAAAAGCTTTCGTGTACAATACTCTTAAACACACATAATGACTTAGTACCAACAGTTGAAACAAAAGAAAGCAATATTAATACCTTTTCCCATGTGTGTGGTGATTTAGGCCAGTCATGCTTTTCTGGTTCATCATGGTCCAAAAGACACTCATGATTATTGGGGCTGTAATCAACACATCTCATACATTCCTTAATGTAATTTGTAATATCAACATAGAGAAAACGCCAAAACACAGTAGAATTAATCAATTCATACATCTTTCTTGCCCCTCTATGAACACCTGAAAGAAAAATTTACAGTATCCATTTAATTTGAATAATATGAAATTAACAACTATGCAATAAAAAATGTTTATGATCAATATCTATCAAGCACACTCCAGCCACATTTTATAAAATGGTAAAGTCAATTTAAATTTAACCAACTAGAGTACAAGATACAATGCTTAGCTTTAGCCAGATACCAAACAATAATGTTAACCAATAAAAGGGAAACCTGCATACAAGGATACTGTATATTAATGATGTTGAACTACAACCTCGTATGTCAGGACAGGCAAAAGCACTTCAAAAACATAGTAATTACAATATATCACGTATTAACTGTTCAGACATCTTTACCATACAAGAACATAAATTAAAATTATATAAAGCACATTTAAATCAAAATATAAGTAAAACAGCGACATACAAGTTTGCTGTATGCGGGAAATTGCAATGTTTCGACATACGAGGTTGCATTTCAATACCAAGACATATGTCTCATTGTTACACAATCAACTACTAACATCCCAGAGATGATAACAAGTAAGATGCATTTCTACCTTGCTGTGTTGTTAGTGTTGGAATGTCTAGACCAGAAGTGCTGGCCATGTTGTGTTATACTTGAGATGCTTGTGTCATAAAAGACTGTGATAAATTTGACGTACTGCAGTATAAACAGTCAAAGATATAATTTCTGTGAGGAAGAGAGGATGGGCTATGTTGATTAATAATGGTTAGGCAAAGTGGTTGGTTAAAGAGATAGAAGAAATTGTGCAAAAGAAAAGTCACCATCATGGTGTCAAAGGGACCAACGATACACAACTATGTGCAAACAGGACTGTTTGAAAACTACAAGGAAAGACTAAATTTGTACTTCAATATTCCGACTACCAAGAATAGTCATAAAGTAACAATCTTCGGCATAACCTTATCACACGAGAGGTATGCGACATTTAAAGCACAGATAAGTCCCAAGGAGTCCCAAGGAATTGGAAGATGTTTATTTGGCCGAATGTATAGGCTGCTTTATCAAAGTGTTAGTGCCCAAGAATATAACTATATCTGAATGGTTTAAATTTTGGCAATGCCAGCAACAATCAAACTAGTCGGAAACAAAGCACATACCAGCAATAAAACATGGTGCAACCACATGCAGTCAGGTTCAGGTGGCTTCTATTAGAATCTGAGGAACTAACATTTACAGAGGCAGTAAAAATAGTTATGGATATGGGCGTCACAGCCAAGTCACTGGAAATGAACACAGTTGTGAATCCAGTTTCCAGCCAGATATCAACAGATCTTCAGTATGCAAGTACCGTAATTTACTCGCATAACTGAGTATTTAAAAAAAAATGCATAATGGCAACACCTACCTTTTTCAACAGAAGGCACAATTATAATAAACACACATGAATGGATTAACAACATTTGTTAGTCTTTTTTTCCATGTTTAACATGCACCCCAGAAATGTATTCCTTTATTTTTAGAGAAAAGGTCACACTATACATGAGTAAATATGGAAAAATATGTACATTTATGTTTTATTTTACACCAAAAAAATTTTAAAGGAAAAAAATTACGAAAACATCTCATAATGGCAGCACCCCATTTTTTTGGGCCAAAAATAAGGTAAAAAAAAGTGCTGTGATTATGCAAGTACATAAATGTAGTACCAGTAGAAGATATCCACACCAGTTTCAGCAAGGGGGCTTTGCTCACCACCAGACTTCAAAGTATACTGCATATCAAAGCACAGTACGCCTATCATCAACAAAGCAAGGTTTCCCAAAGTTGAGCTGCAGCTATGGAGTTCATAACTTTTCTGGTAGCTGTACAGCCAGGAAATGGGAGTGTTTCGGCATACTAGCCACATTGCCAGGGTATGCTAAAGTTCTACGGTAACAGAGTCGTCACTTTTCAGCCTTGTATATGCTTATCAGCAAAAATCACAGAAAAACTGTTTTCAACCTTGTCCAGGAGAGTTAAAAATGGCCAATGGCTATTTTTACCAGTAAATGGGATACTGCCAATATCTGTTACAAATAAAATGTCAGAAGCTAGACACAACTTACTTTATTGCTAGCAAATGAGGTATCAGCTACTGCACTTTGTGTTGAAATTGGCTATCAGTATTGTATTGTGGTCAGGGTGGCAGGACTATTTACTGACTAGTTCACAAGTGTTGAATGTGTTATATTAACCCGGAGGCTTTGTTTGACTTAAGGAGCACTTACACAACTGCATTTTCTGTCACTAATAATGACAAGCCCATTTCAAAGTTTCAGGTCAAAGTAACTTAAAATAAAATGTTACGCCAGTGTTCTATCAGGCCATGACAAACTGTGAAAGATCAACTAGCAGGCTGGCATTATCTTATGTGTTAGAGCTAGGTAATGGGCAAGTCCTTTCATAATTGTACCCAAGAAGTCAGGTCATATCAGCTTGTATGTAGACATAAAAATTACAATGAATCCTCATTTAAGAGTAGACTAATATCCATTACCTCAACATGAGGATATTCTCAACAGATTTGTAGGGTGTCAAGTGTTATGTCATTAGGATCTAGCTCAGGCTTGCTTACAGTCAGAAGTGGAAAAATCTAGTAGGGAGTTGTCACCATAAATGAATCGTATATATTTAATAGATTGTTTTTTTTTTGCCTGGCTTCTACATCAACGTTTTATCAATCTGTTATTGATGGCATTTTTTTGTGAAGTTCAAAATGTAGCTGCATATGACATTTTAATTGGAGGAAAACATCAACACGGACTTTGCAAGAAATTTGAAAGTTGTACTTATGAATTTGGATGCCTATAATGTTAAAATTAACATAGATAAATCAGAGTTTTTTGTACCCTCTTTAGAGTTTTCAGGGTTCCAATTTTCAAGGAAAGGAAAGTATCCTACAAAATCAAAGATTGAGAAAATCATGTCTACCCCAACACCTAAAGATGTTATACAGTCAAAGGCATTTTTGTTGTCAAAGTACTATAGACAGTTCATTCCCACGTGTCCAGACATGCTCGAAACTTTACACAACCTATTATACTGTATAAAGGTGTTCCCTGCGTTAGGTCACCCTGTGACAATTTTATTGTTACGTTTATTTGTTAAATGCTATTTTGGAAACTTTTTCGGTAACTTTTATTTTGGCTTATATTCTGTATATTTACCGAAATTTTGTTGTTCTTTGTTTATCACTCAGCACTCAGTACCTAAAAGTTGTTATTCTTTAAGTTGTTTTTGTGTTTGAATGGTTTCCCTAAATTTTGTGAATTTATTTGTTGAATCTGAACATTCGGAACATACCCTGTATAGCGACCTGTGATGATGCATGGCAGAACTCAAGACTTGCTAATGCACTTTGGAATGCTGGAATGCAGCAAGGAAGTGGGGGTGGTGCCTGGTAGCTGGCCTAGCCTACCTGCCTAAGGGCATGTGTGTGCTGGCTCGTGACATGTGTAGACGATTGCTGCCTGGTTTATTGAACACGACCAGGGAGTGAAGTTCTGTAGCTTGCTAGATCAGTACACTCAAGATGTTTGGTAGTGTTTTAGGCCTAAAATTTCTTTAATAGTGCTACAGATTATCCTGCTGAACAAATTGTCGACGAGGCTGTGCGAAACTAAACTTTTGGGACTTTGTTGAGTCACTTTGGTGGCTTGCTTAATTGAAAGTTGGAAAGTTCCATTCATTGACAGCCGAGAGAGATGCTCCAATGAATTCAAGGGCTTTGTTTACATGGTAGTGAAACGGCCATGTCGACTCCATGACAACTTAAACTTAAATTATTTGTTGTTATTTTACTAAATAACATTAAATGTACTATAGAGTCAGAACTAAACAACTCATTTAGAAAAATAACAAATAATTCAAACTCAAAACTTACCGTTTTCACAAAGTTGACATGGCCATGTCAGTACACCTTTGAGTACAAATTACGATTACTAACAGGGAAAGAAAGTATAGTGATTTGAGGGAGAGAGGGAGAGAGCTGAAGGAATTACATTCAGAGCACTGCGCTCACATCAACGACCGGCTGCCACTGGTCAAACGCAACATGTTCAGCGGTGAGCAAACCCTTCTATAATTATCACTGCAGACACACGCTTGGCAGTGACAAATGAACTAGCAAGACCAGCGATCCAAGGTCTAAAGAGAGACACATAAACCATAATTCAAGTCTCACACCTTCACAGCCAAACAAGAGAGAGCCATACACAGTAAAACTGTCTTGAGTGACGTAGGTAGCCATTACTGAAAGCACAATGTGAAAGGGTAAAAGACATGCATTTATCACCAGTCATTATTCAACTTTTATGATGGTGTTACCGAACAATTATCTTTCTTTTCTGATAAAGTAGTATCATGTCAAAATTGTTCCAACCTTCTACTTTCAGCATACCGGAAACGAAAAAAATTTTAGAATCTTTATTTTAATCTGAAACATTATATTCACGGCAACAAAATTGGTACCTGTTCCTTCTTCTATATGAGCACTTGCTAGTATTTTCCTCTGTTCTTCCTTTTCACTGACAACTCTTTTGGGATTCTTATGACCATAATGGAGAACACCATCAATAACCTTAAATAAAACAAAACTGAATTAGAGTGAAACTAACAATAATCCAGGTGTACAGACAGTTCAACTAAATTACAACGGCAAAACTTTAAATGTATGGAGACAGACAATAAAGTTTTAAAATATGTGTTTACTTATAAGCAAGCATCCAAGAACTACAACCAATTTGAATACTCGAATATTAATACATTTCCGCACATCTTTCAAAGACTTTCTCTGAAAATCAAACTGTAAACCTGGTTACATAACTAGCAACAAACAGCTTAGATTTGCAAATAATTAGGTAGCATTATAACCAGGAAAACGTTATAAGTGGGAACATAATAAAGGATACAAACTATTTTAAACCATAATTCAGTCAGCCTATTTAATGAAATAAACAACTGGTTATAAAGTAAAAGGTCAAAATTGAGTTACAGAAATGTATATTTATAATTATTATACTGTAAACGTGATGAAGGCACCCTAAAGAGTCAAGAGTGTTCAAGGATGTACAACCTCGATTTTACTCAGTCAGATTTTACACAGTCTATAATTTAATAACTGATTCTTCAGAACCATTTAAATATTTAAAAACATTTTTTGTGACAAAAATTGTAAAATGCTTTTTTTTTATTCTAAAGAAAAAGGAATGTTACAAAACGGTTATACTTGGTTTGAGGCTGAATTTTGCCTACATCAATTTTATCAAAACAACCAAGAATTATATGTATACAAAGACACTGATTTCACAAATAAATTCCCAGGAACCCTGGCACTTGGTAAAATCAGGGTTTTACTTTGTCTCATAATTATCCTGTTATTCATGCAATGTGTATTTTAACTTGTTAAAATCTGAGGTTCTCTTCCATATCCACCACCCACAACTGCTAACAAAATAATAAAAACTTCAAGAGATTGCATACATCAAGATTAAGGGCTGCGATATTTATTAAGAAAGTACAATTAATGACAATGGTTACACATACGTACAATAGGGGATTACTGACCTAATTTTTTTCTGATAAATACACAGCATTTGAGGAATCATTAGCTAAGTTCAGAAGGAAGATATCAGTGCCTTTCAGGGCTGAATCACCTACACATCAAAAAAATTACGAGGTAAAGACTGCATTTATGATGGGAACACAACAGTTTCCTGTAGACCATGGTTGCTATGGAACAGTAACACTCGCTCAAAAGCTAGCAAGAATCGAGACTAAACATCAAAGAAAATTCTGTGCTATATAGTGAGGTACCAGGTAAAAGTACACGCAGATATGAAATAGCAAACTTTACTGTATTTATTATGAAAACCAGTCTCTTCCAAGTTCTTTAGATATAAAAGTTAGCCTTACACCCATTCTAAAATACCAGTGTTAGATTCATGATGATTTCACTAACTGATTGAAAGTGCACAAAACGTTAATCACTTTTGATTGAACAACAATAATTTACTTACACAATAGTACAGAGAACTTTTCTTCAACATCCTCTTTGAACATTCTGTAGCACCACTTGGAAAATTCTTCGTAGTTAAATATGAGAAAATTTCACCATAACAACCACTGTATGGATTATGAAATGTAGTGGCATGTGAACATTGCTGAGACGTTTCACAATCACCCTGAGAATAAAATATATAATATTCATTTTTCAATACAATTGAGAAATACACAAGTTTAATGTACTGTAAGTCCTCAATTAATGTTTTTTCAGAATGATATTCAAGTTTGTGAATCAATGTTTTGGTTGAAGTCATTGCAGATTTGGAATAACGTCATTTGTCGCCTGTACCAGCATTTATAGTTTTAATTATAAAACTGAAATAATATGTGTTACATCGTTCCCAATGTCTATTCAGTTAAACCAATGCAACATATATAAATTATGTTTTTACATTTTATTTGTGTTACTGTAAGAGACACATAACTCACCCTATTGTACCATATGCTACGACAGTTGTTTCCTAATTTCCATGCTCGCCTTCCCACATGGTGGCGTAATATTGACACACTACTTCTGCTTTCGAGTAGCCATTGCCTTTTCAGTTGCTGTGACAAGTTTCAGGAGGCAGTTTTAATGATAATCCTGTTAACTTTATCACACTACAAATATAACAAACCCGTTCTCAGTTCATTACAATTTACTGTTTTTACTTCGAAAGATGGCTTCAAAATACCTGACCTTAACTTCAAACTCTGTCATTAAAAAAACAGAACACGTGTCATATTATCCACAAAAGAAGTTTTGTGATGTTCCGATATAGGTGAGAGGACTGCTGACATAGGTGATAAGTTAGGATCTACTACAGTACAATTCAAGCAAAAACACATGCTTGCAATGTGAATCAGAACCAGCATAACTGTCCTGCAAATTTACAGTTGATTCTAGGCAAAGATTCAGCCTTGTAGAACGAGAAATTAAAAGGTGTTAAAGGCCCTACGACTGTTTATAGTCAGCCACGTGATATTTCAGTGATTTTAGAGTGCAGTACAATTCATACAGTATAAAAATAAAAGGCAGCCAACAAAATGGGGTAAACTTATTCATTCTTCAGAAAATAAGAAGCTGTGACAGTCCTCTCGTACATATTGAAGGAAAAGGAAGATATCCAAAGTGATTCTGAATAATTACTGTAACTAAAATGGTTAATTCTTTCAGTTACTTTTTTTTTATTATTATTCGGTGCATATGTTTATTAAACTCTGAATTTTTGCATTATCACTATATTGAACGACTGATATAGTTATTACTGGAATTTGTTTCCCATGCTGTCGATTCACCTTTCGTCTGTGATTACCACACATGCTTGTGTGTATGCACTGGCGGCTGTTAAGCTGTAACCGTTTGGCCCAATTTAATTTGCATAGTTTTATTTACTAGTGTTTCCAGAAACCTAACACAAACGTAAACTGAGCACTTACAGTACAGTATGAGAACTTCATACTGCTCTCATGTGCCAATGCCAAATACTGTATAACATAGGTAATTATGCATTGCAGAACATCAAGGATGGATCCAGTATTGAGTTTTTTGGGGACGGTAGGGGAAAGGGGACAAATTTATGTTAAAAAATCACACCCTTCGACCACTTATACGTGCATTATAATCCAAGCTCACTTTTCTTACTAACTGTACTTTTTACACACTGCAGAGTAAATAAAAAGTTCCACAAATTAAATACAATGTAAGTGGAGTAAACATCACCTGTGTATCACTTCCTCCTCCTCCCCCCCCCATGAATTTTTCACTGGAAAATCTTAAAATGCAATATCATAACATTTTTTGGTAACATTTTCAATAAAATTTAGTTTTTGAAATTTTTCTGACACTGCAAATTTAGAAACTTATTTCCAGTATTAAATTACTAAATGTTCTGGACAACTATAGTCTGTATCATGTAACTTTTCCATATCTTGACATTTCTCTTCTGAGAAAAGTGCCTGGCAGTTCCATTGTTTGTAGCTTTAAACCTACTTGGTTTCTTGGAAAAGCACAGTCCCCACAATCTTGTTTACAGACACACTTCTCAGAAGTGAACTGTCAAAATATGGAATTCTTACATGTGTACTATAAAATGAGAAAATTGTTTTCTTTGTAGAGATGACAATAAATTTTATGTGTAAATTTTACTAAACTGTATTTATTTTTGTTAACTACATATCTCACTAATTTTTTTTAACATTATTTAGCAGTTCCTTAAACTGCTTGCAAAGTTGGTAGGCTGCCCATAGTTAAAAATTAAAAAATGTTTAATGTGTGCTTCGTAATTTTATTGCAAAAATTTGAAAAATTAAGGGAAATTTTTTAAATTTTACTTTTTTCTTAACAACTTGACCAAATTACATAACACATCACACAGTAACTACCATGCATAGGTTTATGCTTTTGTTAAAATATGCTTACTTTTATATTTATCCATTATGAAGGGACATAATTTGCTTCTATTTCAATAACATTTTTATTTTATTTTACAACTAATTACAGACTGAACTTAAGGTGCTGCTCACTGCTCACTTCGGAGCCCTGGTATGAATATGGATAGGAACATACATGTTCCATGGGACTCAGGCACCTTTAACCTACGACAAAAACCATTTTCTGTATTGAGAAGTGGAAAGATTGCTACACAAAAATTGTGGCAAACTTTTTTTTTTATTTAAGTTTTCTAGTGATTTTTAGGCTTGAAAATACATATTTTTTCATAATTTTCAGGGTATTAATTAAACAGCCTAAAAGATCCTCTGGCAAAGTGGGTTGCACCAAGGTGAATAAAAAATATCACTGTGGTGACACATGTAGGTTCAATAATTACTAAGCCCCACTGAGTGTAATTTAACATGTAAACCCTTATATTTGCTCTCGCCCAGGCTCTGTGGTAAGCAGAACTCTTAGGGGGCCTTCCTAGATAGACTGCATTTGTGTGTGTGAGCCAGGAGTGGTTAAGAGTTGAGCTGACCAGCATATGTAATGCAATATCACCTCTCCATGCAAACACTAGCTGGCGTGCAGTGCTTTACTATTATCCTTTTTCCTATAGGACTTTAAACTGTGACCACATTATTTTATTTGTGGACAGCATAGTTCAAAGTTTTAACGCTTATTTCTATAGTTGTGTTTTACAAATTCTGTTGTTATTTTTCCAGATATAGTAGTCCGGAAAAAACATTTTTGGCCATTCTGAGGGCCTCAAAAATTATGTTTCTAATAAATGTGCCAAATTTTTTAATCTACGGTGACATATAGTTTGAAGTGTGTGTTCTTTTCGTAGACATACAAATGCAAAGCGCTTTAAATAGTTTCGTAAAAAATAATAGTTTTAACTTGTTGCGATGCATTTGAAGCGCAGGTACGGAGGACTAACTATCATTTCCAGCTTACGTGAAATACTGCCATGTTGTCTTCGACAGATATATCAACTACGGTGAAAATGAATGCTGTAAATGATATAGTTAGAATCTTCTAAGAGTTCACCTACAATCACGTTGGCTTAAACACATGAAACCCCCTACCTACATTAAAAATGTGGCTTGTTCAGAGAAATTACTGGCTTACAATTAGTACCATATTTGCCGGTATATAAGACAACTATTTATACATATTTTTGGCCTTCAAAAATTGCTAATCATCTTATATGAAGGTGCGAAAATTTTTGGAACCCTAAAAATTGTTTGAAAGCTAAGCTGTAAGCTGTGGAGTTGTATGATGTTTCAAGGAATTGCGCTTTTCGTCACAAATGAAAACAAGTGCCCGTTTTTTAATCAAATTTACTGCAGCCAAGCGGTGATCGATACAGCTGGAACGCGTGCCTAGATCCTTTGTCTCGCCAGCCCCGATAACTACATATATGTGCCAATAAAAATTACAAATTATCAAACCTTTTTAAAAATTGCTTGAAAGCATACTGTACTATTACTTAAAACAGGTTTCATCACTGTTTCATACCTCGGTTTAACTCCATATTTAACTACGCTTAAGAACTTTTTGTTTCACCATGAAAATAATTCAATTAACTAACTGGGATTAGTTGAGCAAAGTTAAGTCCTTAACTTTTGCAGAATTGTATGTAACAACAAGGTGGTGGCCAAGATTCAGCTACTATTCTATGAGTTTGTCTCTCATTATCTTTGAATATTCTGTGCTTATCTTTGGATTTCTAAATGTAAATAAATGCAGAGCCTGCTGCGTAAGTAAAGGTTATAATGGACACATTCATAACGTATATTTTATAAGTTATGTGTAATACACATAAAGAGTAAGCATCCTTTTAAATTTAAGTCGTTTACACCAAGGTATTGAAGTAATTAACAGTCTGCCTACAGGCTTGCAAATGAAGCCTACATCACATTGGCTAACACAAGATTTTAATGATGGAATAATACTGGTAGGAATGTCATATTTGCTCTGATGTTTTTGTGACCATACAAACATATAAATACTAGCTGTCCCTTTTGCGGCGTTGCCCGCGTGTACTATAGAAAAGAGTAACTAACTTTTAATTACGTATTAATTGATGTTATTATATTCTCTGTATATCTTTAAAACAAGGAATATAAACAGCTTTATCCAGTCTGCTTAGCTGAGCATACTTTAATTGCAGAATATCTTTGTTTTTAATTCATCTTTATTTCTCTATAAAATAGCTGTTCCGCTGTGGCTTTGCACACGTGAAATTATGTAATGCAAACAGTAACTCTGGATAAAATATCTGATGAAGGCATTTAAAAGCTAGTGTACTCAACAGTTACTGTGAACTATAAATTGTCTTAGCTCAGTGTAAAGACTGCACGCAATATGCTTGTATGATGTCATAGTAATTCCAATCACATAGTCTTGCACGGGATATGAACCCGTAACCCCACCCCTCCCACCTGAGTGAATGCTAAAAGGCAGGTCATGATAATTCTTTCGTATGTCCAGGCTACAATCCAAAGAGGTTTTATTTATGAGTAGGTTGGCAAAAAGAAACAACTGTTTAATTATTTCTCCATGATAATTCTCTTTTTTTGGGAGACTGTAATATTTTACTGCTTTTCATATCCTTAAATTTCAAATTTTATACAATCCTGAATTTGATTTGTAGATATTTACACAAGCATCATACTTATCAAAAAATCATCTTAATATCTCAATGGATATAAGCGGTACAGATGATTATTTGAAAACACATTATATTTTTTTAACAGCTTTCAAGGATGAATTTTGAAAAATCCTGAATTTACTTTTTTGATATTTACGTAAGATTTATTTTAAAGCAAAAACCATTTCAATATTTCCACTGATTTAGGAGATAAGGAGGATTAATTAAAAACACATTATATTTTTTTAAAGAGTTTTCGAGGACAAATTTAGAAAAATTCTAAAAATACATTTTACATGCAGTATTTACTTCGGCACCATTTTAAAGAAAAAATCACCTATCTGAAATGGTTTAGGAGAAATCACTGATTAATGACAAACACATTTTACGGCTTTTCACCCCCTTAATTTTCGAAATTTGCCTAATCAAAAAATTTGCAAATATGCATTTGTTTGAGAAATATTTTAAAGTTAAAATAATTATGATAGCTCTCCAGGTTAATGAGATATTGGGGATTATTTGAAAATACATTTCACACCTTTTCACCTCCTTAATCATTAATTTCAAAAAATCCATTCTTAGTGGGTGCCTACAGGGCAAGGGGAAGCTTTCCTCAAAATTTCATGGTTCTAGATCCAGCGGTTTGGGCTGTGCGTTAGTGAGTGAGTGTGCCAGTCAGGACACTTAGTTTTATATATTAAGATTTATCAAAAGCTATGACAAAGAAACAAACATTGTAGGGGAAAAATAATCCTACTTCTGATGGAAACACATGTTGTGTTTGATTTAGAACAATACGTGCTAACCTTTCAGATATGCGAAAATGTGTCACAAAATAATATTTCATCATATTCATCAAAATTTTTGCAGTTTTCATGAATCCATTGTTGTTGCCTTCAAACAATACCATAATAATATTACTCCTCAAATATCAATACTTTCGCTCTGCCATAATACCTACTTCAAAAAAATATCAGTTATAAAAGTTTCTATTGGACTTGAGTAAAATTTTTCAATAATTGTTGCTCACTGCTCTATTAACCACAAAACCACACACACATACAATCCCATCGCCATTTTGCTACACACAAAACACAAGTTAAATGGCCAAGAATGTGTGTTTAAGTTTTAACTTTAGTCAGCTGGATTTAATCGAAGTTTGTGTGTGGTGGGATGCAGTAAAAGGGTAATCTCAGTTAACTCGGTTTATCAGGTTAAACAATTGTGGTTAAACCAGCGCTTAAATATTTATGAAGAAAATAAAGAGTATAACGAAGTCATTATAAGTCTTTCTTACTGGGATTGACATTTTCAGCACTTTACTAGGACTTTGTGATGTAAATAGCACAAACATCCAGACATTCAAGTTAGCTACTTTATTTCACAATAGTGCATAGGTCTACTTTAAAAAATATGAAATTACAAGACGGTCAATCAATACAATTATCACAAAATATAATACCATAATGTAATAGCATAAGACACAAAATTACTGTAGCCATATCATTTTGAAGTTATATATTAGTAAGCATTATGATGGAGCAGTCAATTACAATATTATGTCACTTTAACACTTATGTCTTAGTTTCATGTTTTGGATTAATTAAAGTAAAATTTGCCCATTCTGTTGATTTTTACTGTCACAATTAATTGTGAGACAAATCATAAAAAAGTATGTATTATTTAATAAAATTATTTTTGTAATATAGACACGTTACTTTAACTTATACCTATCATGAGAAAACTCAGTAACTTTTATTAACACACAGTACATATACAAGTAACGTACGCATCCTTCAACATAGTCATAAACACCACTTCGACACATAAATCACATAGTAAACATGTACACTGTGAATGATATAGGTATTTCCCAAATTCAAATTACACATTTAAAACATTAGGCTACTTTCAAAAATGTCTTCAATGGTGCTGCTTTCCTTACCTATTGCATAGCTAAATAATAACTTAAATCTGCAAGTGGCAATATAGTGAAATCTAGCAGACAGTATGTTACATGTTACCTAATTACTGGCATATGTTACGTAGCACTATCATCTGGTTAATATTAACTATTGAAAAACAAAATTTTCTGTCTATGAAAAATAAATTTTGTAATATTTCATTTGAAAAAAAAAAAAAAAGAGATAGTTCTCAAAAAAGCATTGCTACATGTCATGTAACGGCTGTAATGAATTGAAATTTCGCTTTCTAACCGGCATATCATCGGTTACAGCAAATTTGTAGGATAAGACATCACAACTACTGATGCGTGTGGCAACAACATCTGAATAGTCCCTCAACAAATTCTCCAAGACTTCCTCCCAAGAAGGACTTGGCACAGCAACACAACCGAACGGGGCAAGAGTGGACGCCTTAAACTTACGCAACGAACAAATAACCTGAGGGGCATATTTGAACATACGACGTGCACCATGCACGTCAACCACTGCACGAGTGTGATACAAGAAATTTACTCCTAACACAATGTCAGCAATCAACTTTTGAACGATCCAAAAATGGTACGTCCAAGAAAATCTATTGATCTTGAAATGCATCATGATAGATCGGGTGCACTTTACAACCTGTCCGTTTGCCACACACAGCTCCAGTGAGAAATAGTCATCAATCCTAGAACTCAACCGTGGGTCACGTGCCAACAGGAATTCCCACAACTGTTCGCGCACGAAACAATGTGAGGCTTCAGTATCTATTAAAGTGGCACGAAAAATGCCATACAGAGACACTGACACAAATCAATCGACGCGCGTCACCTGAGAAGCCAAACGCCGCGTGTTCTTAACGAGCAAAGGGGCGGCGTACTTCACTTTCCCTGACACTGAAATCTTAGATGCCCCTATCGACCACAGCGAAAACATGCCCTTAAGCTGCGTTCCACTTCTAAGAGTGTACAATTTTGGACTACATGTCCGCACGAACAACAGTTAGCGCAACGCAACATGGTACGCTCAGCACTGATTGAGTTGGTTACAGGCGCTGGAGCTACCTGCCTCGCATCGCTGGCTTGACTACGACGCATCTGACTCTGTCCATGTGTCACTGAATGACACCCGACATTAGGAGTGACCACGCGATGACTCGTAACGGTCTGTACAACCAACCCACAGTTCGACACATCTGGATTAATGAGAACGGGAACATGACGGCAATAATCTGCCTCCAAGGACAGTTGCCTATCCAACTCCAGAGCTAACTGACGCAACTCATCAACAGTAACGGGAGTAGCACTCACAAAGCGCTAGGCACCCAATGATCCATTTTACCCTGCATCAACTTCAGTACTGGCCGCTTCAAGTTCACTGCGCGAGCGCAATTCAGGACGCAACAAAACGTACGCAGTGACGGATTCCTCCGGTCGCTGATACCTGTCAATGTATTGCTTCTTAACTGCCGACCACTCAGCCTTGACACCAGTACATTCTAACAGTTGTACTTTGAAATCGTCATAACTGGCAAAAGTTCGCACAATATGTGCCAACATCGTACTTGCCTGTGCCCCGACCCTAGCCGACAAACACGTCAAAAGGAGACTCTCCTGACTGTCACACTGCAATCCATAGTACACATTATCTACAGCCAACAAAAAACAAATGACCAAATCAGAGTCCACAACCGTCAAAAGCGGTATAGACTTAACCCTCTACATTAGCACAGTCTGCAGTGCGGTAACAGGACGGTCTGCGACAACATCTAAACCTCCCAAAGTAGTGTCATTAATAATGCACACTGAATTAACGTAAGGCATAGCGCGAATACGCAACGCAGTGACATCTTCACTCCGTTCTATTGCAACTCCAGCATTTGACAGATAATTACATAGCTCCAGATAACTGTACTGCAACACGAAATCTGGAACACTCGTCATGACGCAAGTTACTATTTGTAGCAATAAACAAAAAACAATTAACCTCATCCACTCGTGGCCACTCAAGAAATCCAAATCTTTCTGACTATTTACCGCAAAATGTCCGTTTGGATCAAAAATTAAACCGAACACAACTTGCCTTGGCTCACAGCCGCAGAAGAGTCGTGCAGAAAATTGTGCCCGTGTCTCACACCACCGACACAATTATATAATACACAATACAGATGATTGTGAATCTAGGTCGAGAAACAAGTTTCTCGAGCCAAGACACACACTTTCTTACTCCCACTCCATACAACCCACAAGGTGACGTAATATCTCACACTGGGACTAGGTAAAATAGTCTCTAGCAATACTGAAGTAAACTCATGAAATGTCAATAAAGCTACGTTTATTTAACCAAAATTACACAGCATCATTAATTATGAAAGGCGATCCAAATTACATGACATTAAACACACACAATTTAACGGTGCAAAAATAATACATACCACTTGGAAAAATTAAATGGGGCATTGAACATCTCGCGGCCGAAACGGCACCACATTACCACATTACGAAAACTTAATTAAATGCTAAAGGATAAACAGAAACTAATGATCAAATCAAAGCATACCTATACAAATACCAGAAGACACTGGTGCCGCGTCGGCCACCAGTTGATCTGTAGAACCATGCTGGACGAGGAGCTGAGGCAGAGTGCCCGGAGGCAAGCGTCGGCGGCACGGACTAGCCGGCCGGGGGGGGAGGAAGGGAGGGAAAAGGGGTGGGAAGGCACGGAGATGGCCGGGGCCGCCCGAAGATAAACAAATATATGACGTCGGTAGAGAAGAGGGGGACTAACGAGTTCATTGGCGGGGGCTCGTAAGCGCACAATTAAAATCTTCACAGAAACCAATATGGTCAGGAACACATAATATCAATAAGTCCTGAGGAAACATAATGAGGGTGAGCAAGCCCAGCTCAGCTTTAATGTAAAAGATAACAATATTAACAAATGAGAATGGTCATGACAATGAAAACGCTATCTCAGGGTGGCTACAGAGTTACTGTTAAAAAATTCCTGAACATTTCCCTGACATTTGTATAGCTGTAACAAATTAATTTTTTTTTCTGAAAAATACTTAACCATAAATCACATCCAAATGTACATTAAATCCGATTTTAATATGCCTTAAATTATATCATAACATTAATCACCAAATGATTCCTTGCGATGACATCAAAACACTCATCACAGTTACAGAATTTAGTGCTGTACTTATGTTAACAAATACCACTCCCACAAAACCAGTACATTTTAAAACAAAGTTCACACAGTTGCACCAATTCTCATAAAAAATGTAAGCCTAATAAAAACTATGTCAGCATACTACAAGCACAGCAAACATTTCATATACAGCATATATATGTTTGGAAGAAACATTTAAACTCTTCAGACAAAGAATCAAGTTTATTTTGAACAACAATTCATCTCAAATCACTTTGAAATTTTTACATTATATGTTATTTTCCCAGTGCAACTAACATAAAGCGTAATATTTAAATGAAGACAAAATGCTAAAGTAGTCAGTACACTATGAAATTTATATCAGCCTGAAGATTATAACTTTTATGTAGATGGATGCATCAAATTACTGTGTAAAAATTACAAACCAAAATTTATATATTTAACAAAATTACCTGCACAGTACTTGAATCCCCTGACATTTCTCTGCTTTCCCTGACACTTCCACATTTTCCCTGTTTTCTCTGCCTGTAGCCATCCTGTATCTGAAATGGGGAGCGGGAATATCCCTCTCTCCAACCCTCCTCCTCTCTCTCCCTTCCCTATCTACCCCACTCTACCCCTCCCTCTCTACCACCCTCTACCCCCTCTTCCCCTCCCTCTCTTCCACCCCTTTACACCTAAAAAGATACAAACTGTACGGGTATACAATTATTTTTATTGCTGCAGTGTCATGACCTTTTATAAAAAAAGACAATTTACTTTTTAATCGAAAGCATCGCTTTCGCATGTCCAGTCAAGTCAACTTTTCTTTTTAAGGATGAGTTCCAAAAACTCTTTGTGAATTATTTTCATCATAACATTCATTAACAACAATATATTATAAAATAGTATTTTCTTCATACGATAATATGTACATACAATAAAATACAAGTAAAGGCTGGATGCAGACCAACGAAATTTTGTTTTTGAAATTTGCTGAAAGAATAGTTCTAATTATATCGCTGGCATACATATACAGTAGTCATATCGATGCCAGAGTAAGGTTCCTAAAAACAGTGAAGTAAATTGAGATGACTTAAATAGATTTAGATCAGCTGCCCACCACAGTCTACAGTCAATCACTAGTCATTCAGCCGATAGCACACTTGCCACTACACCGAGAGAGTTTATCACCGATAAACAGAGATATGATGGTAACACTGTAAAAAAAAAATCAAAAAACTGTTTTGGAACATTATAACGTCAACTCTGGGACACCAGATGACTTAATGAAACTGCTCAAGATCTGATTAACTATATCGTGCAAGAATGGATTACAGATGTTATTCTGAACCAAAGACTATTTAAATTGAAAAACTCCAGCAATACAGACGTTAATCCAAAATGGCATATTGCGGTATGACTTACATCAAGAACTAAAGGTGGATTCACAACCATACGTAATGTACGTACGAACACATGCATGTACATAAAGTATTAGAGATTGGATTCACAACAATCTAGACATGCGATCTTTGAAAGAACTGTGCAATGGGAGTGCATGATTGGATTTATTTGCTTGGACACACTCCATTGCGAAACAAATGACTGTCAAAAGAAAACTAAAAATAAAAATAAGACAAGAAAACATAAATAAGCAGAGTATGCTTTAGTCATCAGGATACATACACAACATGAAATTCCAAAACTGGAATCTGGTAAGATAAAACAAGGTACAAACAGAAAATAAAAAATAAAAGAAATAACAAAAATATAAACAAGAGACCTAAGTTGACATGCGACACAACGATGAGACGAAACAAAAACACAAACAGAAATACAGCAAACGACACAACGATTAGACTAAACAAAACACAAAGATGTCGGACACAAACAGAAAAAACAACAAACAACACAAACGATGAGACAAAATAAAACACAGTAGTTTTCCAAACAGTCAGTATGAACAACGTTTCGGGAACTGGAATCTGTTCCCGTCATCAGGTAGACACGACACAGGGTTCAGGAACACGAGTATGGTTACCAGGGTGAAACCAGCCACAGAAAAACTACAAACACACAACTGTGTATATCGGATACCCTGCGAATGTGGCCATATGTACATTGGTGTAACTGGCAGAGCTCTATCAACCCGCATTAAAGAACATAAAGACAATTGCAAAAAAAGTGAAACCCAAAAATCTAGACTGGCCGAACATGCATGGGAAAATAGCCACAAAATCCTTTGGGAAGACTCTAAACCACTTACACAGGAAACTGACAAAATTAAAATAAAAATAAAAGAATCAGCAGTTATTATTAGCAATAGCAATATTTTCAGTCAACAGAGCATTGAATTAAAAAATATGTGGATCCCATTGATTAAAAGAGAAACAAACTTACAGCACAAAATAAAAACAAACACTCAACCCACTACAACCAATCAGAGTCAATACATGCTGCGCGACCAATCAGGAGACAGCTCGTCTCCCATTGGCTGAGCACGATAAGGGGCCTTACCCTATATAAACCCATGGTTTTTCCAGTCTCCTCATGGAGCGGCTCTCATGGTCGTAGGGACTCACGCACTACTACTACACGAGTTTAGCTAGCCACTTGCTGACAACACTCACCTCACTATACAGACATCACGACACTACATCACTCCAGCCTAGCTGGAGGGGAGCTTAACTCCCCCGCCGTTTACACAAACACGTAATTTTATTAATGGCAACAACCCCCCTCCAGCCTTA